>OX596284.1:21583260-21765760 GCA_951394225.1 Harpalus rufipes
AGGTAAAAATTGATATTAATTACATACAATGAATGTAAAGGAAGCATCCTGAGTTGGTAATTAGACTAATCAAAATCAAAATTATGTCAAATATTCTACATCAGGTGAAGCAATACACCGGTAAAAGTATAAAAAAAATACCCACTTAGTTGAATAATGCCGACCCTGAAGATTCAAGAAATTTAAAATTTAAACATGCTCGTAGAACTCAGAGACAAGGAAAGAGTATCCACGAAGTACACAACCCTGTGCAACGGTTCCTTATTTGTACCTGCTAATCTTTCCATAACAGGAGCATGGATAAATATATGTACGCTCTTGTTACAAAATTATAATAACACATATGCTAGTAACAATATTTTTTCGTTGATCGTATTGGAGAAAATCATGTTCCTGTTCTCCTGATAGAAGGGTTTCGAATACAGTTACCGATGAGACCTTTGTTAGGACTGAAAGTTCCTTCGAAAAAGCTCGGAATACGTTATTTCCAACAGGTTATGTTATCCTGGTATAGGGAATTTGGCGCAAGTTACCGAAGTGATCTCAGAAAGGTGAAAGGTTAAAGCTATAAGTTTTTTCCTAGTGATACAAATAATTAATACGCGTATTATATAAATATATGATTGTATATGTAAATTTTGAAATTAGTAACTTGTACACACTAAAATCATTCAGTTATAGAAAATCATATACGTATTAATCATTAATAAATTAATTAGTAATTAATAAACGATTTTGTACGAAACCCTAAATAAACAATCAACGGAAAATGAAATATGAAATTTTACAATAAACAATCATATCAACAATTATTACTGATTGCTGTTTTATACAGAGTAAGTGATGGTAATCAGAACATATTTTATCGTAGATAACA
This sequence comes from Harpalus rufipes, assembly GCA_951394225.1. Classification (NCBI taxonomy): domain Eukaryota; kingdom Metazoa; phylum Arthropoda; class Insecta; order Coleoptera; family Carabidae; genus Harpalus; species Harpalus rufipes. The sequence continues at coordinate 21,584,138 of OX596284.1, forward strand.
ATTATCAGACGTCAGTGAAGCTTTCACATAATTTAACTTTTTGTTTTACCTAAATTTATGATATTACAAACAGAAATAATGGACACATTTTTAAATAACTTGTGTCACAATTCGGGAAATTTTTGAATGGTCGATACTGTGGTTTTATTGAACTTACAATAATTAACATAGCTTAAACTTTAACATTCATATTTAATATAAGTGGCCCATTTTATTCTGTACGACGAAGTTTAGTTCTCACTTACCCTGAGTCTTTGGCAAGATTCAAAGTTTATTTCACGTACCTTTTAAAAAAAATCTTCTTCTTAAATGTTTTCATTTTGGGGCTCCTACACGTTGTTGTACATATTATTATAAATAACGCCCAACAAGTTTCAATATAAAATTCAGAGTAAAGGCAGAGTTTTTAGATGACATACTGGTGTGTGCTGCAATTTCGGAAGCAGTCGTCTCCTGACATTAAGTTGAAACTTTTTGGGCGTTACTTACAAGAAAGGTGTGCGACAATGTGCAGGAGCTCAAAATAAAAACAATTAAGGCGTAATATTTTTCAAAAGATACTTGAAGTAAACTTTAAATCTTGCCAAGGACTTAGGGGGAAAGTCAAAACTAAACTTCGTCGTACAGAAGAAAATGGGAAACTAGCTCTATAGTAAATATGAATGTTAAAGTTTAAGCTATGTTAATTATTGTAGTAATAAACAAGTTCAATACACATACTTTCCTTAAATCAGCACCGCCGAGAGCACCGCCCATTCAAAAAAATTCCGAAAACTTTTATGACAGATGTTATTTTGTAGGACTTCTGACAATATGCGTTAAGTACACAATTGTGTGGGAGCCTGGGTTCAAATCTAACAGACATCAAACTTTAAAATTATTTTTAAATAAAATAAAAGTATTCCTTGTGTGTTGTCCCTAGAAAAGCTTTAAGGGCCCGCGAGATGAAAAAAATAAGCGCTATCTACGATGCAGTCATGTTTATTTGTCATTACTGAAATCAGCTAATAAAACCAATAATAAATAATAAGTCTTAATTATATATTCATTGTTTTGCATGAACTATGTATTTTATCGAATTGAGTAATTAAAACTAAAAGAAATCACTAATTTTGTAAATTTAACTTTTCTATTAAATTGCTGCCTAAATTTATATACATACCTAATACTAATTTTTATACATTGATTTTTTCACATCGTATGCTGTGAAATTAGAAAATGTAGTAAAAAATCATCAATGACAAATTCGGGAATAAATAAACCAAGAAAAATTAATTCACCGAAAGTCCATATCGGACTCTACATAATCGATCCTTCTAAATTATTTATGAAGAAAAAATACCCTTCCTTACATATCATGTAGTTCCGTATATGTGCCATTAGGATCAGGGCGTTCCAAAACCTAACCATGGTACTCATGGTAGAGTATTAGAGTTAGAGTATATTATTCCTGGAAAAAAATGACAAAAATGAGGAGGTTAGAATTGAACTGTTTGTCATCAGAGTACATGGTGTACTCACCTATTTTATAGGTTACGAAAAGTTTGCTTTTCTAAAAAATAGTTTTGGAATACTTTCAGTTTCCCCTGGAGTAATAACTTATGGAAAGGTTTTGAGCATACTCTATACTCTAGTTTTGGAACACACCCCAGAAGTCATGTGAAATTACTTTAATATTTAACAGAAATACAATAAAGTATTTTTCCTTTCTTGTTCTAGAGGAAGTAAAGATCGGCTAGGAGTGGTGGTAGCAGCGTACATGCATTACTCCAGCATTTGTGGCACAGCAGATCAAGCCCTGGATAGGTTCTCTATGCGACGGTTTTTGGATGAGAGCATTGGATCCATGGAACTACCATCCAACAAAAGGTGCGATATTTTATATCAATACAAATAGAGACCCTTTAATCTGAAATGGTAAATATAAAGAGGTATTCGAACTAACGATTTGTACGAATTACTGAATTCATATGGAAAATTTTGAAATATTATTTATTATAGTACTTCAGAGCACAAATAACGCTGAAATTAAAAAATAGAAACAGAAAACATAATTATTATCTTTTCTTTTTAGTTTTCATTTGTTTCTTGTACATGTATTTACATTACCTCTTCATATTCCTATATAATATTCTGTAATTGCAATGTAAGCGTCATGTTGAATTAAAAATAAGAAATAAATAATTAATGGGGAAGTCTAGCGTGATTGAAATTACATGTGAAATATTTTTTAATCGTAAATATAAGAATAATTATAACTTAAAATGTAACTGGAAGTTAAAATTATGTTCCCATTTATTTATAATTAATTATTTATCATCGAACTTTTGTGACGTGACAAGTGACTTATGCGCATGCCGCCTAGAAAGAAAGGTGAGACCTGACTTTTTGAAAGTGCTACTTCACGTGGGTTTGCTTACGTTTTCGCGGAGTTCGAATTGGAGTTGTATTTGTTTTCAAAATTATTATACGATACTTAATTTTTAATGTTGAATGTGATAATACACTAAATGAAATAAATAAATAATAAATTTACACAAGAAGAACAACAAAACTATAATAATCACAACACAAATCTGTCACTGCTTATAAACGTCAAAACATGTGGATGCCATTTTTAAAACTCCTTGTTGCCATGTAAACGCAGCGCGCACCTTCTAAGGTAGTTATATGTTCTGCGTGAACTTCTGTGACGTCATTATTTTAGAAAATTTATTTTTTTGATAAATCTAGGCATCTTTGAGTGAAATACAATATAGAATATCACTTTTGAAGACATTCTTAATAAAATTAAAATAATACACTAAACTTCCCCATTCTAAAAAAAAAATCTGAATTGAAATGAATTTCATTTCGTCGTTCTGAGAACTAGTTAAAATTAATTTTGCAGTTTTAAATTACATTATAGTAAAAACCATATTCACTGAATTCTCACATACATATTTTAAATGGTTTTTGAAAAAGTAATTACTTTTTAATAAGAATTTTTAAATATCCGGTTTCTTTTATAAAAATGTTTTTCTTATAGCTAGTAAAAATTTGCAATCTACTTTGCAAAAATCGTTGATTAAAATTCCATTTAATTCCACTACAAAAAATACCCATTGTAGAGGAGACATTGATTGAGCATGAAATATTTTGTGATTAATGTCGATTTTTCGGCAAGTGTATACTACCGTAAAAAAATCTGATGTGGCCAGCACATAACCTCTCGCCGTATATTTTACCTGGCTGTATGCATAAAGCAAAGAATATTTTTATAAATACAAATAATATATTCATATAAATCTATGACGTATAAACTTCTTTGTTATTCAATAATAGCATGTCTCAACATGAAGATATTTTACCATAAATTATGTTACAATAAATTACAAAGTAGAGTACTATATATAAATATTAGGCTGGTAACAGCAATTTTCAATTCGAACAACGTTGTTTACTTTCTCTTCATATTCTTCTAGTAAAAACATTAATTTTGGGCGGTCTAAAATGTATATATGGATTGTGCATCTATTCTTACATATCTTCTTTTACATTTTATTTTTTCATACATGTTATATCTAAATAACACTAATTCCCTTTAATAAAGTGACGGATAGATTGCACTCCGATTATTCTTATATCGATGTGTAATTTTGTCAATATTTACAACTTACTTGAGAAGAATTTGATAGCTTTTTCGCAATTCAAAGTTACTCTAGTCTATAGTACTGGTGTACATTGTCCCATAATGTTTGAAACAAATTTAAGTCCTTCAACCTAGACTTGTCATCTCCATAATAGTCACAGATCAAGAACTAAGGGATTCTCCAAGTACATTTTTCTTTCATTACTCATTATTTCTGACACTGACATTTATCTGTCAGTTACAAATAATTTAAATTATCAACTATTTTTCATGGCATTCTTTCGGCTGTCAAATTTATTACAACAGATTATTTTATATATTATACTTCTTTTATCTCTAAATCTATGGAATATATAATAAAATATTTAAATGTATCAGATAGAGAATTTAATTTTCTTTAATATTACCACGAAAAATTTTCAAAAAATAATATTTAGAAGATTTTTTTTCAAGAATCTTCTACTTCCGGTTGTCCAATTATTACCAAAACCTTTTCAGATCTTCCCATGAATGTCCGATTGGGAAATACGTTGTTAAACAAATTTTAAGTCTTATAGTTTTTGAGTAACCGTCCTTCCAACATCCCACACACACACACACACACACACACACACACACACACACACACACACACACACACACAGACATCATCGTAAAAATGTTAAAATCGGATTGTAGGGACCTTAAAACGTGCTTATTCAATAAAATCTGGATATGCGATTTTTAGCATGAATGCAATACCTCTCTTAGCGAGAGGTAAAAAACCAAAAAAATATTGAGAGACTGATATCACAATCATTTTATACGTTCACTAATCTAAACAATAATCTCTTTGTCGACAATAGTATTCAAAAGTCAACGCAAATATTAGAGTTTACAAAAAGTATTTTAATTGAAAACTACGCATTAAACTTTTTCTTATAATAATATATTTCGGAGGCAGGATTGCCCTAGGTTATGGTATTATTCTCAATTTTTTCACTATCACTTTCTTTATTCACTTTCAATGAAATCTTGGTAAATATAAACTTTGTATAACTCAACGTATTACAACATAGCAGAAAAACTCGTTTACATTCGCAAGGTAGCGAGCATATATTAAACCAAACCCTTGTCTTGAAGTTTTTTAAAATATTTTCTAGAAGTGCTTTAAAACTAAGGGTAATACTGTAAATATTGTTTGAAAATTCGTAAAACCAAGAGAGATATTATTTTTTCAACTTTCGGAACATTAATTTATTTAAATACAAAAATTCAAATGCCTAATTCATTAGAAATTCACAGACTAGGTTTCAAGCTTTAGTTAAATTTCCAAACATGGTAAATACTACTCGTATTTATATTTATGTTAAATCTACAGAAGTATTGAAATAAAAGCGTATTATTGCATAGATTTTAATATAGAAAAGACAGAAACCATTAAACATTTAAATTACAATGTAATTAGCATGATATCTATGAAGTATAACCGAATATTTAAAAAACTGAACTCAAGTACACTAAATTTTGAAAATTATTTCCAATTAACAAGTATCACAAAAGTTGCATATGTGATGCATTCTCCACGCCAGTTTTATTTATTAAATTAATTTCTTATTTTGCAAAGAAATAATAAAAACATGGAAAGCGAAGATTTAATTCTTCTCAAATTTTTTATCCATTTATTGAAAAAAAAACTCCTCAAAAACTAATTAACATAATTCAAATTATATATTATTGTGTATAGGCAGGTTAGGAATGCAATGACTTACAGGTACACTTCATGGGAGGTCATTACTACAGGATTATCGTCAATTTAAGCAGGTAGAAACCCAGAACCGAGTTCTAATATTTTTAATCAAGTACAATGTTTTTATTACACAAAAAATTAAAAATATACAACAAAAAAAAACTAACAAGAATCAAAATATACATGTTGTTAAAAAATAACATAAACGGAACATAAAACATAAAAAAGTAGAAATACAAATACAATTCAGTACTGACTGACAATCAATCAATGCCTGCATAAGTCGATTTATTTGTATATTCAATCATATGGTACAACATACCGGGACAAACAAAATTCATTTAAATACACCCCTTACTACCAGGTAACTGTGTCCTATAGTGAAGCATATAAAAACCGCAGATTATGAAGTCAAGTCAATGAACAATAGCACAATATAAAAAATCTACGTATAACGAAAGTAAAATCAACAAAGTGTAATTTAAGAGACACAACTTTTGTTATAACCGTAACTCAGAAAGTTTTCTAATTCAATTTATCATCGTTTCCAAATAAGTATCCAAATGATTGTTTGTGGAATACATTTATAAACTTAGGTACTTTTAAGTTCTATTTATCTTTATGCATCAATCGTTTGTATAACGTACGCGCTTATCCGCAAGTTGTCTACGAAGTTTTCAAACATATTCGTAAACTAGTTGCATGAAACCAGTCTCATACGCATATAGCTGCATGAAGTAGGCAAAGTTGCAAAAAATCTATGACTAAGTTGCACGTATATGCTTACGTGTGATACCCCCATTATTGTGATTTAATTTTTTTTTAAATTTTTCGTTATATTTCATGAAATTTCTTTTTTTTTTTGAAGTATGTATCTGTAATGTCATAATAGTAATTTTATTATTATATTGCGATTACAAATAATATTTTGAATAATACAATTCATTAGTTTCAAAAATATTATTTCAATTTTTTTATTTTTAATAAAAAAAATTGGCAATTATTGTGTAGTGTTAATCTAGAACTATATTTATTTTTTCTTAAATTTCGATTGTGGTTACATACCTCGCTGAAAGTAAGTTCCATAAATCAAATTAATGTACTGAATTACGGCTAACGATGTTGATAATCTCACCGATAAATTACAGAATAGCCCCGATTTCTATTATCGTTCTATATCCACATTTTGTGGTCATATTTTATGATTTTTGCCTTTGCCTCTAGTATATAACCTAACATACATAAATCATCCATGTGGTGCGGTAAGAATAATAATTAAACATACAACAAAGACTGCGACCAAGAAATTCTTAGACTTCTGAGTTTGTATATAATATCAACAAGTTATTTACTAGTTTGTTGTAAACGAATGTGACACACAATACATGTATAGAGCAGTAGCAGTAGTTTTACGACAGTTTTCTCAAATGTGACAACATCAGTACACTGTCATTGTATTTTAACACTGCGTACTGCTGTCATGTCCATGTTACGTTTTAAATACGAATATATTATCGGGCCCCTTTCAGCCAGGGATATTTTTCCCTAATAAGTATATTCGATAAATTACTAGACTTTTATATTTCCATAATAAAGTCTGGCATCCCTAGTATCTCACACTCCCCAGAGGTTGCAAGCATTAATAGTATAAAATGTATAAATGATTACAAATGTTCCATGAAAACCTAAAGATTCCATAGGTTTACATTAAATATCACTAGATTCTTTATAACACAGATTTAGATATATAACTTAATCTGTTTTCTTCCTTCAGATACGTCGACTACTTCGCCGGTTTGCTTTCCGGTAACATCCGTATCAACGCTGCCCCTCTCTACCTAACCCATGTTACTGTCCTCGGTGCTCCAATGTTCGAGGGCCAGGGTGGTTGCAAGGCCTTTTTAAAGATCTACGAAGGCCTAACCCCTGTGTACACGTCTGGAGTGTACTCCGTGAGCGGCTCTGCGCGGCAATTCACCGTCACGGTATCAGGCGAACAGCGCCGGGGTCTTCGACTGCGGGGCGACATCTTAGTAAAGTGTTATCATCGCCACGCGCACGGACGTGATCAAGTCTTCAGCTGCCAGTTCCACACATGCGCGGTGGCTGATTATACGCTGAGTTTTACCAGACCGGAACTTGATACGGCTTGCACTGGTGAGTACACATGGATTTTTAAAGATTGTTTTAGTATAGTATATGGAAGAGTAGCGTAAGATAGGTAGTACAGTGGCATTCATTTTCCTGTTAAATGGCAATCACTAATTAAAGGCCCGGACTGGAACTCTGGATATTCTGATCGAATTTAAATTATTCGAATCTAAAGACAATCTAGTATGATGTAAAAATTGTATTCATTATTCTCGGACACGATTTTATTAATTGTCAAGCCTATTAAAGGCTCTTAACTATAATAGAAAGAATCGGGAACGAAACAAGAATAAAAGGGTCATTTCATAAATTTTATTCTGTACAAAAATAACAAAATTAATTTTAAAACATATTCTAAACAGTCTTTATAAATAAAAACATTCAATTTTATCTAATTTTTGTATAGTTTAGGACCAATCTTCAATTAAAATTATCTCTGTCAAATTAACAAACGAAATAAGTTGTCAAATGACAAATTTATCATTGCTGTCAATAATCCGATTTAATATTGTTTATTTACTCGTATGTAGAATTTAAAATTTTAACTAACAGCCTGATTCTCGTGACACTTGTTTAAAAAACGATATTGTAATGAAAACAATTATTGCTTCGTATACAATAAATTGTAATTTTGAAATTCACATGAATATTGTTTCTGAAACAATATTGTATATAAAACAATAAATTGAAATGTCAAAAATTTATCGTAAACTATACAATTTTTGGTATTCAGATGATCAAAATTGTATTGTATGGAAAACAATAATTGTTTTAAAATATTGTATTCTGAACAAGAAACTGAGCTACTTGTTACGAAAACAATAATTTTTAAAATACTATGTAAATTGTGAATACTGATAAATACAAGTTTTATTAGTGCTATTATTGACTTCGAAAAGAGGATATATATGTTAGAGTAATATATAGCCTTACATATGTGTAATTTACATTTATGAATTCAATAATTTAGACATTGTGCTCAATTAAAAAAAAACGTTTTACGACTATGAATGCTATTGAATAAATTTAAGTATCATCTCTGCTAAATTATACACATCCAGATCAAGATAAAATTTCTGTTTTATAACAACAAAACTATGTATCTTATTAGACTGTTTATTCTTTATTCATTTATAAATACATATAACATTTATTCAATGAAAGAAGTTATCTAGTGATGTTAAATAGTGTTATGTTTTATATGTTAGTGGATGCTTACTTCTGGCATTGATTAAATAATATATATATAGATTGGCAACCTTATGAGCATTTGCGTACCGCGTTGTAAAGATACGTATTATGCTGCCACCTTTAATAATTTTATTATTTGGCCGTACTAACATTCGATCAGGCTGGCGGTAATTATATTCGGATGTATTCGTGTCAAGTCGCTTGGAGTCGGAGACACGAAATTTTTAATAAAAAATAATGAATTATTTAATCACGTAACTGTTTATGAACAACAAATAAATTAATTCGTTATTATTTTGAGGGACGCCAAAAATGAACTTCAAGAAATTTATGAATATTGAAAAAAATATTTTTGACTAAATATTAGCTCATCGAAATGTATATATTCCCAATTATTTTTACTCATCTTTTAACACCCTGTATACTGAACTATACAAAAAAGTTAATTAAGCCTTTTTGTCAAATGAATAGTGCATAGGATATTAGTATATTACATATATACAGGTGACATTGAAAAAGTGCCACTCAAAATAACATTTTTATTTATAATTATTTTTTAATTCCCTACACATATTTGTAAAGTAGGCTTAGGGGCTCACAAATCATGGTATTTGGCATGATGGTAGCGCTTTCGGTTTAACTGGAAGTGACATTAACTTTCTTCAAATAGGACATCCTATTTATTTTTACATATGTATTTGGAATCTACGTAAAATTACGAATTCAACGATATGTTTGAAGTGTATTTTTATAGAATAAATTAATTACAAAATGATCCATAATTAACCTGCTAAGCCAAGATGTGAAAACAGTTGAGATAATAAATAATATTTAAGTTAATTTTATGAATTGGAAATTATTTTTGTAAGATTCCAAATTTTGATAAAGATGACAAAGAAAGAAGAAATATATATTAATGGTTTCATTCAAAATATTAATGGCATTTCAAAATTATTTGCGGACATGAAAGAAGAGAATTATTTGTTTTTATTAACAAATAGATTGCAAACCACTTTTCAATAATTAGAAATAGTGGGGGGGTACAATCCAACTCAAACTGTAAAACAATTTAGGCAAATATTGCAAAGAATTATTCATATAAGAATTTTAAAACCAGTTGGAAGCGGAAACTGTGAAATAGATGACGACAAAATTATTGAAATAGAAATATCGGAATCCATTACAGCGCCTAATGAAATGATCGACAATGTTGAAATTGTACGACCAAAAAATGTGAAAAATAGTAATGACAATGACAATGAATCTCAATTTCAATCGCCAAATACTTTATATGAGGAATGTAGTGTGGTATACTTCTTTAGATATTTGGTTTTTCGTATTAAACAATACAATTGCGAAAATTGTAATAAATTTTTAAGGAAAAATAACCTTCTTCTTGATGAAAATGAAATTTATTTAGTTCTTAAAGACTATGGCAAAGTGAATTAAATATAATATTTTTGCAGACCGAAAGAACAAACAGTAAAAATTGTGTCAGAATTTTTAATTTTTTTTAGTGAATTTAGAAAAGAACATTTACATTCAAACAATATAACCAGCAATTTTTAAAAAAATAGTATACAGTGCATAAATTTGCATTATAGTGATTGGTTAAAATAAAAGTAATGGATGCTATGTCAAAATTTTTATTATAAAAATATTTATTAAAATAAAACTTTTTCAAACTTTGAAATGGAAATCTACAGATATCACAAGAAAAGCTTGTAGAAGAAAAAATATACATTTTGCAGAACAAATAATAATTAAAACATTGAATATTGTAATAAATTTTTAGGTCAATAGTTCTATATTATTCTTGTTTAAATAAATATAAACTTTTTTCTAATTGGTACTTTTTCTTTTGTTATTAATTGGTGGTCAAAGAAGATATTAAAAAAATGCTTTTAATTTATAATTATTAAGTAAAACAACAAGAAAACTTATTTGGAGAAGATTTATTGTATTAAAATAGGCACATTGTTTTATTTGCGGAATATCTTAAAAAGTTGCGCTTTTAGCAGTATTTAAAAATTAATAATTTTATGTGCTTCAAGTTATCGGGTGTAATTTTAGCAGCTCCGATTCAATTCTAATCCAACCTAATTCAATGCCGCTTGGTAAGCACCTTATTTAAAAAGAATAACTATTTATGATGTATAAAGTGACATTTTATTTTGTGAGAAGGAAGTTTGAAGTATGACACGAAGCGGATGGTCCAAACCTTCAAATACATATCCACTGTAAATTCATATTAAATCATTTTTCTATTAAATGATAAATGAATGCATATCCCCTGTAAATTCATATTAAATCGTTTCTCAATGAAATGTTAAATAAATTTTTATTAATTATGAAAGAATGTAAGCTTATTTTTAAAAATAAATTTATAATTAAATTAAATATCTCTGAAGAAATGACGAAATAAGTTTAACAAATTCTCATTATAATTTTTTCTGGCTCCGCCCGATGCTCCGCCCGGCGATGTGTACTACCATGATGCTATCTTGTAGCGAATTAGGCAGGCACATGTATAGTGTGCAACTACAGCGCAGATGGCTCTTACTCGTACAGAATTAAAATGTGTTACGCGGATTGACTATAGCATTGCCAATCTATATATACTATTTAATCAATGCTTCTGGTAAGAAATGTCATCAATTATTATTATATGATTAATTTCAACAAATTTGTACTATTGTTCTTAATGATGAAGATCAACAGAAACACAAACGTAAATGGATTTTTCAGCAGATTATTATTAGAATTTTATGATAGAGCCCTAGTTAATTTGATTAAATTGTAGTACGATATTAACTGTTTTTATATTTTTGGCTAGTTTTCTTCGTCTCTAAATGACCCATTTCAACAAGAATCTAAATTTTAAACCATTTCTTATCATACCTAAAATATTTAAGAATTTAAATTTGGCTTGTTTCTTTCGGGTTTTAAATGTTCTTGTGCTTATATCTGTTATTGAGCCTTCTATACTACTTTTTATTCTTCCACAACACTATTAATAATAAATACGATAATTCTTTTGGGTTTAGGAAATGTCACTTATGTCAAAAAATCAAATAAATAAATGTCAAATAAGGAAATGAACTAACTTCATACTTGTATACATTACAATACAATAAATTGTATAAAGACAGTTTATAAGAAGTCACGTGAATACGAATTTCATAATCAGCGTTATTCTCGTGATATTTGTATTGAAAACAATATTGTTTCGTATACAGTATTGAAAACAATATAGTTTAAGATATTGTATGAAATTCGTATTTTCGTGACTCCTTGTAAACTGTCTCTGTACAATTTATTGTTTTGTAATGTATACAAGTATGAAGTTAATTCATTTCTTTAGTTGACATTTATTTACTTGATTTTTTTGACATGTGACAATTCGTAAACCCAAAAGAATAATTACTTTTGTTATTAATGGTATTGTGGAAGGACAAAAAAATAGTATAGAAAGGCTCTATAACAGATATAAGTACAAGAACATTTAAAAAACGTGAGAATGAAGCTAAATTAAAATTCGCATATATTTTAGGTATGACAAGAAATGGTTTTAAATTTAGAATTTTTGTTGATATGGGCCATTTAGAGAAAAAAGAGAACTGGAGAAAAACATAAAAAGAACAACAGTTAATATCGTATTACAATTTAATCAAATTAACTAGGGCTCTACCTAACATAAAATTCTAGTAATAATAACAACCATCAAGATAACCGTTTTCTGAATATGCTGAAAAATTCATTTGTCTCTGTTGGTCTTGATCATTAATACAACAGTACAAACTTATTAAAATTCTTCATATAATAATTATTGACTACATTTGTTACCAAAAGTAAGCATCCACTAACTATAATGTAACGGTAACCTAACGCACAGAACTCAATTTGACGAAAATTGGATGGTTACATTCATTTCATTTAACCCTACTTTCTAATCACTATAAATATTGCTTTCCGCGCCCTATTTTTTGCTGAATTTGTAATTACACAAAAATTTGCCAACGAATACATATATCGTTATTTTTATTTGTTAACCCTTCAGCACATGTACTCGGTTTCAGGGAACAATGGTAGTTAAAATTTCTATTATTTCTGTAATTTTAAGTGTGATTTAAAAAGAATGTATTAATAATTTTTAAAAACTTAAACATAATTTACAGTTAATTTACAATCCTTTACCAATTACTGGGGCTTATTTTGTCGATAAGGCCATATACCTCGTTTTTAACAGAATGGTAACTCAGATCGGTGCGTGCGCTTGTGTGTCAAAATTTAGTGCGTGTTGTGGAGAGTTAATTATAGATTCGCAAAGTACATAGGTACTAACTACTAATTAATACATTTACCATTGTCATATTATCACAATACAATTATTGTAAAAAAATAATTTACACTCATGTATACTTAAAAAGTAAATACTTATAAGTACTTATAAGCACTAGCATTTCTTATCAGTATCAGCAAGAATTAAAAGTAAATACTTATTTTCATAACAAGATGCTGATATTTATAAGTATGTATGTATGCAATACAGTAGTAAGCACTGTGTAAAGAAATAAAATTCAATTCTATATATTTTTTTTAATTTTAAAAATGTTTAATTTTTAAAGCAGCGACATAGATGAGAATTTTAATGAAAAAAGTGTTATCTTCATCAACATCAATCTGAAAACCTGATGCTATCTAATACAACTTTTCGGATTTTTTTTTAATGGTCACTTACCAAGGTCGGCAAGATATCTTAAAAATATTTTCATTTAATAAACGAACACAGCCATTCCACACATTCGGAAATGCTTTCGGATATATCAATATAATTTCACAAAATCTTGTTAACTGGGATTTTTCTCTACGAATTTTATAATGTAACGTACGCCCCTGACTTAAGAATATACGAGCACCGCCACTGGTAGAATATTCCCGAGCGACGACGTAATCCCCGGCGGCGGAAAAACCCATACGCATCTGGTGGGCCTATGCCTATCCGACATTGATAAACTTATGGCAGAAAATTCCAGAACATTAAAAAATAAATTAGAGGAAGATTCTCGAACATTAAAAGAAGAATTGACCGAAACACTAGAACAATAATTAATAGAAAGTTCTAGAAAAGCAGAAGAAAATTCTAAAACTAGAACAAAAATTAAAAGAAAATTCTAGAATTCTGGAGGAAACATTAGAACAAAAATTGGAAGAAAATTCTAGAATTTTGGAGCAAACGTTAGAACAAAAACTGGAAGAATATTCTAGAAATTTAGAAAAAAAATTAATGGGAAATACTGAAGAAGGCCTAAAGAATTTAGAAGATAACCACGATAAGAAGATTGAAGAATTACTAGAAAAATTCATTAAAATTACATCGACGTCAATGTCAAAGTCTGAAGTAGGTAAGGCAGATTTAATAGAAGGAAGGAAACTAATGAAACCTGATACTAGTACAACAATGCTCATTAAAAAACCGGAATTTGATGGAAAATCTTCGTGGCCGAACTATTTAAAACAAATTTAAGCGACTGCGAAAGCACATAACTCAACATCCACAGAGAAGGCTACAGCGTTAACTGTCTCGTTGCGTAAAGAAGCTTTCGACATCCTACAAACGCTGAAGGAAGAAGAACAAGAGGACTACGACCAACTAGTCAAGCGGTTGGATATACGATATGGCAATGCGCACCTGAAACAGGTGTAACAGACGCAACTGAGAAATCTGTACCAGAATTCAAAAGAAAGCCTTCAAGAATATGAAGCCAACGTAGCTCGTTTGGTTCGTCTCGCACATCCTACAGCTCTCGATAGCGTTTTGGAGTGCCTGGCTACGCAATCATTCATCTACGGAGTTCGAGACAGCGAAAAGCACTGCGATTGGCCCGACCAAAAAAATTAATTGACGCACTCTCATATGCATTAGAGCATGAAGCTGCCAAACAAGCTTCACGTAACCAATCACGAGTACAAAATATCGATGCTGAGAAAAATGGAAACATGGGAAGATCTAGAAGAGACGATGCGACGAATTGCAAGTGAAGTGTTTACCGGAAGAAAGAAACTCCGCTGTTGGAATTGCGGTGAATTGGGCCATCGGCAAAGACTTTTCAGAAGAATACAAAAGAAGACGGAATCGACAAAGGAAGAAAAGGAGTCGGAAAATTAAGTTGGGTTGATGCGAAGGAGCAATCGTCGACTCGTAATCTAGTAGCTCCACAGTCCATCAGTTATGTCGCATCCCTTCATCATCAAGCCAATAGCATCTATGGGAATATAATGCCAAAACTGGCACTGGAATTGTCGGAAAATCTCTGGTTAAAGCTAGCCAGGTAATTCCAGTTCCAGCATTGTAGTCGAGTGGAAGAGAAGCATTCCACCATCGCCAGAATAACAGTAGTCGACGATAGTTGGCAGTCCGATGGACTAGGCAAGGACCAAGAAAATGACCCGATTTTCAAATTTTTATTGGAATGGAAAGCAGAAGAGAACAAATCAATATGGGAAGACGTTGCACCACACTCACAGAGTGTAAAATCGTACTGGGCACAATGGGTCTCCATGATGATTGAGGATGGCCTGTTAAAGCGTGTGGTGGAAAATACCAATGGAACTAAGAAGATAACTCAGTTGGTTATTCCTAAGAATAGAATACCAGACGTGTTAAAAGAGATCCATGGCGGATCTGGAGGAGGCCATTTTGGAGTCAACAAAACATTAGAAAGATTGCTCCAGCGATTTTACTGAGTTACCTGCAAGGAGGATTTTAAATCCTGGTGCAAGAAACGTGGTTTGCGATGGAAGCAACGGTCCGCATAGACGACGAAGAGCTCCAATGCGTAAATACAACGTTGGTAGTCCATTTGAGCGCATTGCGATTGACATAGCCGGACCATTTCCAGAAAATGATGTCGGAAACAAATACATCGTGGTTGTCATGGACTACTTCACCAAGTGGGTTGAAGCCTATCCATTACCCAACCAGGAAGCCATCACGGTCGCTGAAACCTTAGTCAAAGAGTATGTATGCCGGTTTGGTGTACCACGTGAACTTCACTCCGACCAGGGAAGAAATTTCGAGTCTGCCGTTTTACAAAATATCTGTAAGATATTACGAATTAATAAAACGAGGACAACTGCATTACATCCGCAGTCCGATGGCATGGTTGAACGAATGAACAGAACGATCAACCGATACTTGTCGAAGGTAGTCTCCAACCACCAAAGAGATTGTGACCGACATTTTCATCTGTTTCTGATGGCTTATCGTTCATCCGTGCATGAAACAACAGGGCAAACTCATGCGAACATCTTATTCGGGCGTGAGTTGCGCTTGCCATGTGACTTGGTGTTCGGCAGTATATCTGGGGAAAATTTGGCCGGGTGATTCACATGATGTATGTTTTCATTAAAATTGGGTTAACATTGCAATGTTTTGTGCTAAATATTTATGTCATATTGAAATGTCATTTTTTGCATATGTATTTGATTTGTACATCAGAGAGAATAATGACAATTATTCCCTGATCATTATTGCATGCGGGATTTGTATATGACATTATGCAGCAAAAATCATATATTTGATATACATATTATTTATTAGTTGATAAAAAATGTTAATAAATAGTCCAGTCGTGGGGTAGAAAAATAAGGGTTTATTCCACAAAAGGTCGGGAATTTTTTATTTTTGGATGTTATACATTTAGGAGTCCTAGTAAAAAATACAAGTTTTCGACCTTGGGGCCCTTTAGAAAGCACCGCCATCTTGAAAAAATGACGCGGAAAATCAGTTTTTTCAAAATATCTCTACACCAACAAACATTAACACTAATTAATTTTTATTTATCATGCTTTCTACAAGAACTGGCGACCTTTAAAGCTGACCAATCACGTAATAGTTAAAAAAAATTGTAAAAGAGGAAAAATCAATGTGTTCTCTGAGTATGCAGACATGCATATGGTTTATGGCAAGACATTACAAAATAGTCGTGCTGCTGCAAGACGAGAGTTATTTCTAAACAGACATACACCGCATTACTCTGTTTTTATCCGAACTCATCAATATCTACGCGAATTTAGAACCTTCCAGCAAACCACTTGGGATCTTGGCAAGAATCCTGATGTCAACACTGTTAAATATACGTGATTTTTCTGTATGCATGTATGTTTTCTAGACACTTCAACAATAAAAACTATTTTGTTTTATTTTGTACTTATCTAATTTATTTATTTGTTAGCCTAATTACTTATAATCAGTGTTGATAAACATGTAATTTTTCATTATGAAAATCTGAAATATGCCGCGATGCCAATTATTTTTTACATCATTTGTGACAAGTGACATTTTTTCGAGGGAACACATTGATTTTTACTTTTTGCAATTTTTTTAACTATGATGTGATTGGTCAGTTTTAAAGGACTCCAGTTCTTGTTGACAGCATGTTAAACAAAAATTATTGTCAGATTTACTACTTACTTACTTTGGGGTTAAGCGTTGTACACTTACTTACATAACACGCTGTATTTTTTTTACAAATTATTTATTATTCATTAATGATTATTATTTAACTACTATACGTATATATTAATTATTGTTTAAGTGCCATCTTTTTCATTTTAAAGATGTTTTATAGTCCAGAAAATTTACGATTTTACCTGCAAGTAATGCAGCAAAAGCTTTTTACGGTATCCTGTCCAGAAAAATGCACTGAATAACATATCAAAAGTTTCCGGAAATTGGAGCATGAGAACCTCCCGGCAATTGGGAAAAATAGCAGCCTATTTAAGTTTATGGCCATTTGCTCATAACAATTATGAAAAATATTTAAATTATTCAAAAATAAACAGTATTACGTATTTAATACTTAGTCAAATAGGTTTCATTATTTATAAGTTTACATTCGTCGTGGCATCGAAAGAAGTAAATTATCGATGATTTTTTTAAAAAAATATTCAACGTTTTCTTCAATTTTTTTTTCACCCTCCACTCTGATCCTGTTAAAGATACGATGACGCAATTTGAAAACGTGAATTCAGCATGAAATTCTCTTTCATATCATATATTACAAGATTTTTGCCGATTAACGATTTGCTAATTACCAACTTAAATCGACTCATTTTTCACCAACTGCTTCGACACGTATTAAATACTTAATATTGTTTATCTTTAATCGTATCGAAATTCTGAATGAAAAAATGAGAACTAAGCCGATTTGCAAATATTTAAAATTTTAAAAGGATTTCATGTGAGTTTAAGTTGTTAATTTGGAAATTTTCAAAAATTTGGCTCTGTTTGAAGCGCTGTAGCTCGCATCTATTGGTTATAGAAAAAAATGTTTCAGGTGAAAGTTGTAGGGAATTTTATTCGCAACAAATTCAAAAATAACTATTTTTCCCGTAATACTTATTAGTAAAGAAATATTAAAAAAAAAAAACGGTTCACCTCATTTTTCCAAGATGGCGGCGCTTCCCGAAGAGGCCTAAGGTCGACAACTTGTATTTTTTATTAGGATACCTAAGTATATAACATACCCAAAAATCAAAATTACCCGACCTTTTGCAGTGTAAATCTATCCCACGACTGGACTAAAATAGACAATAACAATTTTGTTTATGATATATAAAAATTAGACTGAAATCAAGACGACATAGTACTTTAGTTACGAAAATAGAATGTATGTCGCATACAAATGGTAAATAAACGTCTAACTATAGATAAACAACAATATTATTTGTGATTTGAGGTTCTTATAATAAACGCGACTTTATTTTACTGCTGTATTTTATTTTGTAGTAAACAATATAGTTATTTTAGAAGATATTATTATCGGCATTTTTTGTCGTTTTTGTACTATTATTTGTTTGAAAATAGTACATACTTGTAACAAATTAGCACTATTATTCAAAGAAATTCTAATTCATTTAAATGTAGAACAGTAGCCATTGTACGCCAACCTAATTTGCATCTAATATTTGTTTACATTGTCGTTATTATGTGATATTTTCAAAAAGTGTAAACAAGCAAAACCTATAATAATACATAAAATAAACAAATTCTTAAACGTCACGCTCTCTGTCCATGATTTTCGGTTTCAGTTAGTTTTGCCTATGTTACTCAAGCATGTTTCATTCTGCCAACGTTTTATATGTGTGCTTTTTCTTCTTTTATTATTTAATGGTATCCATACTGTCATACATTTTGTTCATCTTTCATCTGTAGTTCGCATAATTTAGCCGGCCCAATGGACCTGTTACATGCTAATGACTGTGACGTCATGTTAGGTACATGTCATCTAGCGATTTTTTTCTGAATCATTGGATGGGTGATGCCATGTTGCCAAATAACGAGAATGAAATACTAGTTATTTATGTAACAAGAGTGTAAACACAAGCTTTAAGACATGATGTCAAGTATTTCGTCACGAGGCTTGTCGAGTCACGAAAATTATAGATCGAATGTTAAAAGCTTATTTACACGAGTTATATACAAGATTTTTTATATGACCTTAAATAACATTTTTGAAACAAAGTAGTTTTACATTTGACAGATAACAGATTTGAAGTTGAATACAGCAGTACTCAGTCAGTATTACCAACATGAATGTATAGAAAAAAGTAAATTTAAGGAAGACAATTTAAATGACACACGTGTATTGATGGTGGCAGCTCTGTAATGTGTAAAGTAAATAAAATACGAAAATCCTTCGTTGTACACGTATTTATTGGCAGAATTTTAAATTTAAATGTTTGCCACCATATCACCCACCAGCGCTAAAAGTCAATTGCGCACTATGTACATATCACTTTTATTAATATCTGTCTCTTTTAATTGGGTCCATTCCATACAGGGTGCCTTTTTTCGGTTACATGAATTCTATGGTTTATATTTTGTTTTTTCGAGTAATGAGGTATGTGACCTTGATCAAATTTAAGGAAAATATATATTATTAAAATTTACCCGTTTTTCTTTCCATAAACAATTAAAATTTACTCTCCGTTTTCTACTGTATCTCTTTCACTCTTGTTGCTTATATTAGTCAGACGTCACAGAGGTTTTAATGCCGTTTTTCTCAAATTTCATTAATATCCCATTTCTAGTATGTTTAATATGCTAAAATATTTAAAATTTGATTACATTCGAATGAAGCAAACAAAATAACCAATTGTTCACCATAAATGTATGTACATATATGTAATATTTATAAAGGTAAACAAAGGTTATTACACGAATTAAGATGTTTAATTATGGTACCGTAAAGTATCTAGGTGCCTTGCATAGAATTGTAAACAAACATCAAAGTACTTCTAAAAATGAAGACTACTTGTACCAATAGGAATAAATTAAATACCTACTACATACTGAAGGTACTTAACCTCTAATTACAATAGACAATATTTTTTTCATAATTTCATTTGGACAAGTCCTTTGTTTTAATATTCATATAAATTAGGAAAAGTACCTGCTTTTTTTCTACACTGTATGGAAAAGTATCATTTTCTGTGATAACAAGTGGCTATAATTATTGTAAATAACATTTTTAAACTTATTACAAACGGTATTAGAAAAAATCTGTTGTGGCCATCACAATATCTCTCGCGCCCTTACCATTGTGGTATATATAAGTATTGTATTTAACATTTCTTGTACACACAAAAAATTCTAATTATACCTAATCTTTACATTTACAAATTTTCTATAATTTTAAATTCATTCTATGAGCAAGTTTTCTCCATTTCTTCTAAATGTTCGACGTTTTCCAATTCATTAACGGGATTGGTGGTATTTCTGAAGGGTTCATGTAATATATGCCTATAATTTTATATATATATATTAATAATACAATAAGAAATATTAAATATCGTTCACAGAAACAGCCTTCAGTACTAACTCTGAATTTTTGACACTGACACTAGTGACATTTATCTGTCAATTACAGACATTTTTATTTCTCAAGTAATAACCATGGAGATGTTTGGGCTGTGAGCAGGCTGTGAGATTTATTACAACAGATTATTTTATAGATTATATATCTATATCTTTAAATCTATAGAAGGTATAATAAAAAATTTAAATGTGTCGGATAGAGAATTTTGTTTTTTAATATTTGTAGTTACATAAATTTTCAAAATATAATATTTAGAAGATTTTTGTTAAAATACAACTACTTCCGGTTATCCAATTGTTACCAGAATCTATTCAACTCTTCCCATTACTGTTAGATTGAGGAATCCGTAGTTACACAGGTCTTTAATCTTATAGAATTTGAGAAATCGTGTCTCCAACAACCTCACACACACGCATCAACACACACACACACACACACACACACACACACACACACACACACACACACACACATCATCGTAAAAATGTTATTATCGGATTCTAGGGACCTTAAAACGTGCTTATTCATTAAAATCTGGGTATGCGATTTTTAGCATGATTCCAATACCTCTCTTAGCGAGAGGTAAAAATCTTGTTGCACACACATAGGAAATAATAATTTATGATTTAGTGTTAAAAGTGACATTTTATTTTGTGAGAAAGAAGAACCTTCCCACAAAATAAAATCACTTTTAACAGGTGTATCATGCGCTATTTTTTTATTTAAATTTGTATTTCTAATTATTTTTGACATATGCCAAAAATGTCGATTTGTTAAAAGTTGTGTTAACAATGATCTGTCACTTTTTAACACGTGTCATAAAAAGACATTTATTTAAAATCGTCACTAAAGTACACAAAAATCGTCATTAAAAGTTCAGAAATCGGCACTAAAGTAATCTATTGTACGAAGATTTCTTGCATATGTAGTGTTGCCAACCGTATGATAATTATTGTACACGTAAGATAATTTGGGCAGGTGTTCGATGTACAATATAATAGAAATGAATACGCAGAAGACGCACGTCATCAACCTGAAAAAAAAATTAAAATGGAATATAACTTGTAGAAATTATTGGGTGTTATTTATTAAAAAAAGAAGAAAAAAAAAGTGTTAGTATTAAGTATTGTATATATCAATGATATATACAATTATTTCCAAGTCAATCGTTATTCCTTTCACGGAATATAAAATTATAGCAAGTAATTGTAGTTTTTCGTACCATACGTTGCCACTACTAAGAATATATACGTTTCTTTAATACTAGTATATTTTTTCTTCTTTTTTTAGGTTGATGACATGCGTCTTCTGCCTAATCATTTTCACTATAGTAAATTTGTATGTAAGCTCACAAAAAATATATGTGGAAAAAGAACGAACTAAATAATTCCGATGAATACGTATTTCCGAGATTAGTAACATTGAGTATCAGAGTTACACTAACAGATAAGTAAACAGATAGCCTATAAAATAATTATTCTTTTCATTTTCACAATTTTTCGATTTCAAATAAAATTTAATATGTACCTCGGCACTGAAGTTCTTTTTTATCACTTATACGAGTATGGTTTATTTTCCTCGCCCCTGCAGACCTTGGCATATAAATTCCCCGTTCGTGATAAAAAATAGAACTTCAGTGCCTTGATACATAAATAACTATTTTAACCCTAAAAAAAAATAAAAACCTACTTTTAGTAATTTGTAGAAAAAGTATATTTTTCCGCACATTGTGTGTATTTAATCTCGGCAGCAAATAGCAAAATTCCAAAAGTGTCTAATATTTTCCACGCCATATACATCAATCATTATTTAACGGGAAAGTTAAACCAAAAAAAAATAATTTAAGAATTCTAAATAACATATTTTCTTGTCATATGCAGACTTTTATCCAGTTGCACTTGATAATGTGACATTGTGCTATCCTGTATACCTCGATTTAGATGCATTTGAAATATCGAGAAAATGACATTTACATTTGATATCTTTTCAGATCCCCGTTTTCCGAGCGATGGAGCTGTCGAACTGCACTTTTCTCCCACACCGGAAGTCCGCCAACCAACACCAGCCCCGACTCCAGCAGTTCCGGTCGTTCTCACCGACGACCCGATCACGCGTTACGACAGCTATGAGAACCTGCAAGAAACAGCTGACGACGAGGACGAGGAAGGTAAGAAACTTCTCATTAATGCTACTGGCTTCGCTTACAATGTTACGCGATAATTAAGTTATAAAAATAAAACATCAGGTGAAACGAATAGAATGTTTCATACCATTCGTCCTTTGTTGTTCAGGCAAACACGTCATACCTGGAACTATAAATATTTTATTACTTCAGATTAAATTGCAAATATACAAATTCTTTACCTCATAAGTGGTGTTTTTCTACCATAAGTGTAAAAAGAACCGCCAATTTACATTTATATTACCTATTAATGGAATTAATATCTATATTTTCTCGTCTTGGATTGTAATTTTTTTTATCTAGATTAAAAATAATATTCAGAAAACAAAGAACTGGAATAATATGAACTTCACCATATTTTCTGCATTTTTACACTTTATCATTTTGTATAAGAAATCAAATCAACTCTCCTTTTGTTCTACAATCGCCATATTTCATTACACGAAATACTTGTCGCGCCAATTTTTTAAACTTAGTTCCGGTTGTTAATTTGAATCCAAACGATTTTATAAAGAAATTTAATCTTCACTTAAAATTTAGTTGTCAAGTAAATTTAATGAAATGAACAAATTCGAATCAGTTTCTCTGTTCGTATGACTTTTAAATCATTGCTGTCAAAAAAACGCGTTGCATTGTAAGTAAATTTTAAGTAAAGATTTTAATCTAATTCGGAAGGGAAAGATAATTATTGTTCCGTGATCACAAAATGTAAGAGTCGGATATGTAAATAGAGAACAAAGAATAGTATATTAAAAAATGAGTTACAGTGATTTGTGTTTTTTATTTTGCCCATTGCCTATACTTCGTTTCACGTAAGAAAATAGTAGATGGCTCTTGAGAGCTAACCGTTTTTACATGCAGTAAATAAATAATTCAAATTCGTGAAACCAAACTTTATCAACAAGAAATACTTTTACCTGTAAAAATGTGCAAGACCTGAATATTAAAAAACAACCAAACATAGTTAAACATCACTTAATTCTGTAGATTTTATTTGATTAACTGACAATTGACAAGTGATATTTTTTTTCGTTTTTATGAACTAGGTTTGCATTCTGATCAATTAAAGGGCAGAATTTATATCCCTATCTAAACCAACGCTATTTTCTTACGTGAAATGAAGTATAGATATTTGATATATTTAAAGCAGTCATACCAATCTCAAATAACAAAATGTCACCAAACATCATTTAAAAATTAAGCTCCTTCTTATAGCAACAACAAGCGTGCTAGAATGTGTTTGGCGATGCACAAATGTTTGAACCTGGTTAGTAAATGACGTCATAAAAGTATAAATCGCCAAAATGTTGTGTTTCAAACCGGTAGGTCGAGGTCGTTTAAAGGTTATTTCTAACTGCCAATTTGACAGATAACTCAACTGTTATTTTAAAATCCTGAATTCCCACAATTCCTTTAAATTCATCCATTCTTAATTAAAAATAAATATTTTCACTCAACACAGTTTATGTATGTAAGCTTTTCAGTTGAGCAGCTGTTAAATTAACCTCACATGGCTTCCCAAACTCACGTATCAGGTTCAAACCTAGCAAGACAAGCGGTTTAAAAACATACGACACTGGTTGAACCGATTTCATTCGCGAAATGACCGTTCAACACAAAAATGCATTGGTTCAAGCCACTACGTAATAGTTTCAAACCAGTGCATTGCGAAAAAACTGCTTAAAGCAGTGATATTTTAATTTTTAATAATTCCCAATTCTTATAGTAGGCTATGATCTCGTCTCCTCAGAAGCAACAGAAATGCATTGAAGCCAGTGAGAGCGCGAGCTAAAAAGCGCAATAAAGAGCTGCAAAAAAAGTTAATCTACCAAAATATTTTTTCATTTCTTTTTCTCTTGACTGAATTATATAATTATACTCTTCGCAATAATTTTAAAATATTACTTCCACGGTGATTTTTTTCCCAAACTAGATTAAATAAAATTAAAATATGGTATACACAGTTGCACATTATAAGAAAATAAGAAGTTTTACATGTTTTATATGAAAGTAGATGAAAATAGAACAATATGACTTGTTATACTAACCTAAAAAGTTTATTTTATTAGACGAAATATTTCCATCTGAATTTATGATGCAATGTTTCGGTGACAACATCAACCGGAAATTGCAAAATCTAAAATGTGACTTCCACTTTGATGAAAATAGATTGAAATAGTTTACTAAAGTTTGTAGAGTTGATATTTTTAAGTCTATTTACTTTCTATTTCAGTAATATTCAAAATGTTGGTAGTTTTAAAATTATAGTGAACAGCGGACTAAATATAACTTGTACAATAAAATTAAAATTTCGTTATTGCGCTGCTAAATAATAAATGTATATTTAGTTTCATGTTTTCTGAACTGTCATGAAATATTGCATGAAGAGAAATAAAATTTGAAATTTTAAAACGTAAATATTCAGAATAAATTGCGCAAAATTGTGATCGAAATTGGTTAAATTAAAGAAAATATGTACACACATATGTAGGTACATAAAAACGAGAACCTAGGTATACAGGGTGTTCAATTTAACTCGCTTCGATACGAATGCATCCGTATTAGCGCGCGGTGCTAATACGAATGCATCCATATTAGCGCGCAGTGCTAATTCTAATTTTCTAAAACACTGACGACAAGGAACTCGCCGCTCAGGATAACGTTCCCTATACATATTCTTTGCAGCAACAGTATTTTTCAGAGATAACTTCGTACATATCAATTTTTTCTTCGTGCGTAAAATCTGATGTGGCCAGCACAATACCTTCCGTCAATCCAGTGTATTATGTAGAAATTCCATACATAAATTTTCTTGCAAAAGATTCTAAATTTTTGGTATTTTATGATTCCCTTTCTCGGCAACTGAATTCCATACTCCTGATAACAAACAAACCACATGAAATAACAAAATCATGAAATTTTGAATGAAAAATTATGACACTTGTCAGTTATGGACATAATTAATTGCTGTCATTTTGATACGGGTCCCCATATCTGCTTGCCAAAGGCAGCAGTCATGTCACTGCACGCGCCCTGTACATAATTTTTTTGCAAAAGATCCTTTATTTCCAGTAAAGTTATTTCATAAACAAACTATGCAAATTGCACTGGACACTGACATCATCTTCTTCTTTAGTTTCTCCCATTTGTTAGGGGGTCGCTATTTTTTATTTTCTTCTTCCACTCATTTTTGTTTTGCGTGCCGTCCTCATTCAGTTCCTTTTCTCTCAAGTCTTCTGCAATACAGTCTTTTCATCTTATATTTGGTCTTCCTATGTTTCTTCCACCTTCTATTAATATATTCATCTCTCCTCATTACATGTTCAAACCAATGTAATCGTCTCTCTTATGTCTAGAAACTTCTAACACTAGAGTTACTTCCCTTATTCTTTCATTGATTTACATTTTATTGATACTGACATCTGTCAATTTGAATTACCTGAATACGAGTATATTAGCAGTTTCCATGGTTAAGTTAGCATAGCTGGCTGAATTATGAAATTTATATGATTTTTTTAATCTATATTATTCTTTAACTCTATATCTGTAGAATATGAAATATAAAATGCAATCAAATCGTATAGACAATAATATATTCTTTAAGTTATAATAACATTTTACTGAGTTTTTCAAGAAAAACTGTTAAAATCTTCAAATGAGGGTACTTCCGGTTGACCAATTATAACCAAAATCTAAACATGTCTGCATATGGTTGTAAGGAAGAGGAATACGCAAGAATTGTAATTTTTGGAATTCTAGTATTGGAGATATCGTGCACGAAAAACCGGTCACACACACACACACACGCACATACGAACACACACACACACATACAGACATCATCGTAAAAATAGTAAAATCGTATTGTAAAGACAGTAAAGACCCTAAAACGTGCTTATTCAATGAAAACTCACCACCGAATTTTTTGACCAAAGACAATACCTTCCTTACCTATAGGTGACGGAAGGTAAAAAAACAAGAAAATTCATAAACGAACTACTTTGACATGTGATACAAAACAAAATATTCAATTGTTTTTGTCATGGCACTCTGATTACATGTAGAAATAAATATGAAAATAATAATTTTTCTTTTGCATTTTTCTCGTTTTGTTTTGTTATGTAAGGATATAAACATTTTATATCGTTGTATTCAGAAAAAAATGCTGAATTGAATAGGCGTATAAAAAAGTAGGTTCTCATTTAAAATTAAAAAATTGAATTCTGTATTTTGAGAACCACTGGTTGAAAATAATTTTTGTAATGCTCATTTTAATAGTATTATAATATATAAATTGTTTGCTAATTTAATCGACTTCGTATCTCTTACGGTTCTCGAGATAGCAATAGTGAAATACTTAAATTGAACATCCTGTATAATACACTCTAACGGCTCGGGTCCGAATCTAACCGAAAGTTAACTTGAACATTATTTTCAATCTTCCAATACCACAAAAGTAATTTTGTGTTGCTCTCTACAGGATAGCTTTGAGAGCCGAAGCCCATGAGGTGAGGTCTGATTCTCGCCCTCGGTGGTATACAGATAGGTATACAAGTTAAGTCTGGGAAGACGCCCCCTCCCCCCCATTCTTTAACTTTTTTATTATAAGTAATAGAAAAAATGGGTCACATAAAAGTTTCATTATTTTAAATATACTATTTGACGACAGATGTAGATATTTTTTATAAAGTCAGGTTTACAAGATACAACTATCAACTTTAATTTTTTAAATAGCAACCTAAAATTATTTTACTGAAATATAAACCGCCATTTTTTTCTCTCTTCAACGATGTATTAGTTTAATGTATTTGAAAAAATTTGAGAAAAATAAGATAATTGAGAAATATGAAAAATATTTTTTATTCAAATATTATAGGTGGCTGTGAAAAAAAAAGTAACAATCTTGAACAGTTAAATTAATACCAACAAAGTATACATTTGCTTGTCACATATATATTAGTTACTTATTTATTTGTTACTTATTTTCACAAAAAAAACGGCGGTTATATTTTAATAAAATAATTATAGGTTGCTATTTAAAAAATAAAAGTTGATAGTTGTATCTTGCAAACCTGACTTTATAAAAAATATCTACATCTGCCATTAAATAGTGGGGGGGGGCTTCTTCCCAGACTCAACCTGTATAAATGCAAGTAAAATAGATTGGCACTCCCAGAAATAAGTAATAACTCGGAATGACGATATTATGACTCATACAACTTTTTTCTAATTTAATTGAATTCGTATCACTTTATGGTTATCGTTATCCTGGACAGCTGTATACTTTTTATATTAATTATTGAATTATCGTAAACATAGAATTACTTAATTATCTCTTTTTAGTTTTTTTTTTTCCGTTACAAACCACAAGTATTTATACTTTGAATTTCATAATTACCTAGATTGATATTTTTTGAGTATCAATAATATATTTTTAAATAAAACAGGTTGAGTTTCGTGAAGAACTATGTAAAATAATAAACTGTAAAACCTTTTCTTCACTTAATACTTTATTGTAAAGTGTACATTTCGACTATTATGTAGTCATCATCAATACGTAGTTACGTACTGATCATATTATTGTCAAACGTTTTTATGTAGCTCCTTAGCAAAATTTATTATCCTAACGTTATCATCTTCACTTTTTATCTAATTAAAATATGAAAAAAGTAATAAATATCGTGCAAATGACGATCTGGTGCCAAATTGAATGAACATGGTTCTACCTGTGTGCATTTAATCGGATGTGGTAGACGGCGTACCTAGGGCGAGCAGTGCCAAGAATTATTTTTGGACTGTGGAGCGTACCTATTTCGGTATTCAAAATAAAATCGTCGGCTCTTCGGTGCATGCTCTTAGTCGTGCGCTATGAGTTCAGTGTAAGTTGGTGCAGTTCAAGTGATGTGCGTGACTTTAAATTGATTTGATTTTTGCTGTAAGTGAATTTTAATTGAATTTATTGCTTGTACCATCTGATTTCAAACACAAATCAAACACATTTCATTTGTAGAAAACGAAATAACGTTCAGATTTCATATTTTTATAAATATCTGTTCTTATTTCAAACGGAAATACGTTGAAATTTATAAATATTAACAATAAAATAACGTCATGTGTAAATATAAATAATGATAAGTAATTTATATAACAATTATTTCTTTCACTTCTTGCAAGAATTATTGCAAAGTACGTACTTTCAATTTCAATTATACAGTAGAACAGATGTGTTGAAAAGTGTAATTAGAATTGTAAATAAGATGTTTTTATTGTAAATAATTATGACAATAATCAATAGAAATGTCAGAAATAATTTAATCAACCGTCATTGGAAATAATACATGTATGTATTGTAAATCTACAAGTACGTACGTAAAGTAGAAGATTTTATTATTGAATACTAAAAATTGAAAAATGGATACCAATCTAGTTTTTTAAATACTAATAGTTATTTTTGAAAAGTTGACTAAATATATTTTTTTTTAATATGATAAAATAAACTAAAGTAAATATAAATGAAAACTATTTAATTATCCAATGAATAAGGATCATATTTCGTGAACATTCACACATATTAAAACGTAATTTCTGGCATGAATTACTAATTAATTTTATGTGATTTGGAATACTTATAATATAATCAGCACATGCATTAAAAATACAAAAAAATGATAATTACTAAACTCTCATACATTTCATTTATTATTAAAAAATATTAAAATAAATCAAACCCTTTGTTTATATAATTCAGAGTAGCGGTCATTTTGTATTTCATTTTGTATTTCTAACAATAAATTACAAACAAAACAATTGCAACTGCAACAACTGGATTTTCCGTAACGTACTATTCATAGAAGATATAGCACCTACATAATTACTTTGCAATTTTAGTATGCATCATCACGTGATAAATTATTTTAATTGTAACATGCAATTATTCTTCAGATACCAGCTTTTATCGAAATATAATTATCTAAATTAGTTAGGTACTTACTTAACTATTTATAATAATACTAATATATTTATTATTACTTATCTAATAGCAGCATAGGCAAAGGTGCTATGTTTTCTATACAATAATATCAATGGATTGGAAAAATGGATCGTTCAATTTGACGAAATTTAAAAAAAAATGATTGGTCTACAATTGTAAGCAAAATTAAAATATTTTTTCTGTGCAACCGGAGGCGAACTAAGCATACAGGCCGAGAAATTGGATGTAACCTAAAATCATTTTGACACTTACGAATTGACGTGACGGATAATGACAGTGGCGTTTCTAAAACTTATGTTAAAAATGACGTCCAAATTAACTGATAATGAAGATGAAATATTAATAAACTAGTTATTAGAAATAAATCCTTCATATTCTCTGGTTTGGAACTCTGCTCTTGCAATGTTATCTAAAATGTTATCCTCCTCTACTCCTCGAGCATAAAGCTAAGAAGTATATCAGAATCAGTGGCGGCTTGTCAGAGTAGGCAGGTGAGGCAGTACCTCACCAGAAAAGAAATAAAGCTGCATGTAAAGTAGTATGTAAATTAAATTTTAACTTATTCCGTTAATGCTTGTCTTTATAAATATCAAAAGAATAATTTAAGCCACCATCATAACTAATATGTAATGCAGTTCACCTAATTTACACCCTATAAAGTGCTTCTCGAAATGAATAGTACAACTGCCTATGTTTTTGATAAAGCTTTCATTTCGGTGAGAAATACGTGTGCTAGACAAAGAGCTGTTTGAGGCACTACTTCAAATGCTAAATGCAATGAGTGCGTAAAAAATAGTCGCTTTACCTTCCACGCGGCCCTATAGAGGCCGTTACCATACATGAATACAATCAACGCCAGGTACTGATAAATTTTGTAAGTAGGTTCACGATATATTTTTGCAAGCAAGATTAAATAGTATTAGCTGTAAATTGCATTCGACAATAAACAAACATAACATAACCTGTCTTGTCTAGCATTTTTATTATAATAGGCTCTGGTTTGCGACTGATACGTATTGCAGTAAATATTTAATACTTTTATTTTATACGTGGGTAAACTACCCACGTAGTGTTTTTGTAATTTGAATTTTAGTTGAAAACAAAAAACAAATCATGGCTTCGACTTCAACTTGAATTGAGTGACAATATAAGGAATTCTGAAGATATTGTTATTTTTTTAATTAACAAAAATCCATTTAATCAACTGTCTTATGAAGATAAACTATTTCTCAAAGAATTTCCTAAAATGTTCTCTGATCTGGCAATTTATTTTTGTACATGAGAGGGGAAAAATATGCATTTGCACATCCCTTGAAAAAATGTAACTTTCAATTATAAGGCATTTGACCTTGAATGAAAAAAACTTTGCCTCGCCAAAGTTTTAGTGCACGAACCGCCACTGATCAGAAATTGCAACTGACGACGTCCGACCGCATTCAGTGAAACTATCCTGACAATAGTACGACCAAACCGTCTGGTACCGGCCGAAACCGTACCAGATACTCGTTCGCCCAGAAATATGGTGAAAATTTCGAATTTATTTTTTGCTTAGTTTATGGTGTACATTTACAAATTCGGTTAATAATTTTATTTGTATAAATAAATTCCAGTTGATATGGGCCGAGATATAGGCCCTGGCTTTTCTCAGGACATCTTGTGAATACATTCATTAAACTGATTACAGTCTCTCAGAACGAAGTTTTGCCTTAATGGTATGTGGAATCTTAGAATCTTTTAGGTATTCCTCAGTTACAATAATTTTTTATAAAATCTCCTATTTCGTAAACACAGCGGGTGTCACTCAATTTTACACTCTTTTATACAAAAATTCTCTTATTGATAGTTTTGATAAAGAGAATCTCAAATAACAGCCAACTCTTTGATTATTATTATGGCATAAAGGGATCCCTGTGGTGCACTCTCCACGCCAGTAATGAGTGCCCGTCAGGTGACGCCTGATAAACGCCCACACGGTATGAATATATCATCATTACCGAAATTTGTGTACAAAGTATATTGGCACACCCAGCAATGGGTAATATGCCGTGATGATATATTTATTTAATTATCAGGTAAGTTACAAACAAGTTTATTGGATTACATTTTTTTTTACTTTTTGACTATAATCTTGATGTGTCTTAAAAAATGTATATAGTATTTTTAGACGAAACTACTTAGTATCATTTTTTATTATTCTTAATTCAGATTGACTGTGTTTTTGTCTTTATATTTATGTATATAGAAATAAAAAAATATAACGAAATTACGTTTCATAAACCTTGCAACTTAGGTACACCAGGGAAATACATAGTAGTTAAGAAGAGTTAAAATGTTCAAGTTTCAAATACAATCGTTTCCAAAGGATAGCCGAAGAGCTTGATGTCAGACATTTTTCATTTACCTATTATTAATTATATAGTATGTTTTTCATATAGATAATTTTAATAGAAAAAATGATCTTTTGCAAGAAACTTAGTATATTGAATTTATACAAAATGTATACATACAGGGTGTTGACAGCGAACCCGGAACATAGGACTTTAACATGTAAAATCATACCTACGTAATATCCTGCTTCCCTAATTATTTTAGGTAAAAAAGCTTCAAATATATGTTGTAGAGAAAATTAATTTTAATGTTCTATAACGGCAGAAATTAGGTATGAAAATGTCGAAAATCATCCCAAAAATAGCGAATGCCGAAGAATTGAAAGAAAATTAAGGAATGTTAGCAATTTATCGGTCAAGCTAGGTTAATTTATTTTTGTTATTATTTGAAATTTCTGTTAAAGTAAAAAATTATTTATTTAATAGATACTTGTTCACTTAAAGAGATATAATGAATAATACCTAATAACAATATATTAGCCGAATTTCGGACCTATTCTGTAACTCAGTAGTTAAATTGTAACGACAGGTTAAAAAAATTATCCAATAGATACTGATTAGACAACCAAAAATCCATTTTTACCTCTCGCTAAGAGAGGTATTGGATTCATGCTAAAAATCGCATATCCAGATTTTATTGAATAAGCACGTTTTAAGGTCCCTACAATCCGATTTTAACATTTTTACGATGATGTCTGTGTGTGTGTGTGTGTGTGTGTGTGTGTGTGTGTGTGGATGTGTGTGTGTGGGATGTTGGAAGGACGGTTACTCAAAAACTATAAGACTTAAAATTTGTTTAACAACGTATTTCCCAATCGGACATTCATGGGAAGATCTGAAAAGGTTTTGGTAACAATTGGACAACCGGAAGTAGAAGATTCTTGAAAAAAAATCTTCTAAATATTATTTTTTGAAAATTTTTCTTGATAATATTAAAGAAAAATAAATTCTCTTTCTGATACATTTAAATATTTTTAAACATATTCCATAGATTTAGAGATAAAAGAAGTATAATATATAAAATAATCTGTTGTAATAAATTTGACAGCCGAAAAAATGCCATGAAAAATAGTTGCAAATTTAAATTATTTGTAACTGACAGATAAATGTCAGTGTCAGAAATAATGAGTAATGAAAGAAAAATGTATTTGGAGAATCCCTTAATTCTTGATCTGTGACTATTATGGAGATGACAAGTCTAGGTTGAAGGACTTAAATTTGTTTCAAACATTATGGGACAATGTACACCAGTACTGTAGACTAGAGTAACTTTGAATTGCGAAAAAGCTATCAAATTCTTCTCAAGTAAATTGTAAATAATGACAAAATTACACATCGATATAAGAATAATCGGAGTGCAATCTATCCGTCACTTTATTAAAGGGAATTAAGGTTATTTAGATATAACAAGTATGAAAAAATAAAATGTAAAAGAAGATATATAAGAATAGATGCACAATCCAGATATATACATTTTAGACCGCCCAAAATTAATGTTTTTACTAGAAGAATATGAAGAGAAAGTAAACAACGTTGTTCGAATTAAAAATTGCAGTTACCAGCCTAATATTTATATATGGTAAACTCTACTTTGTAATTTATTGTAACATAATTTATGGTAAATATCTTTATGTTGAGACATGCTATTATTGAATAATAAAGAAGTTTATACGTCATAGATTTATATGAATATATTATTTGTATTTATAAAAATATTCTTTGCTTTATGCATACAGCCAGGTAAAATATACGGCGAGAGGTTATGTGCTGGCCACATCATATTTTTTTGTTATATATCAACATACTTGATTGGTTCAAATTTTTAACCAGTTGTTAAAAGTTAACCGCTGAGTTATAGAAAAGGTCCGATTGTCAGGTATAACGTCAAAACACTTGTTAATTTGTCTGTTTCAATTCCATGGCTATCGCTATTTTCATACAAATTTCTGCGGTTACAAAGCATAAAATTAATTCAGATGTAGAATTTTAACCTCTATAACTTTTATTTGAAGCATTTATCCCTAAAATAATTAGGGAAGCAGGAAATTACGAAAATATGTTAAATTATAGTTATCCATATTCATTTGTAGTTATTACATACTTATATTTACAGAATACAAACATCAATTTTGACTTTACACAGTGGATACAATTTTGACACTACACATGATTGATAGTCAAAATTCTGATCATAAAATAGTACATGTTATGACGCTAAGTTGATTAGATATTGATAAAATCTAATATTGGTTTTGTCGTTAATCTTGCCAATAAAACAACTTCAACTTCCAGTACATCACAATGCGTAGTTATTACTTCAAAAAGTTTTAACAAGCCTGTTAGCGAAATAGTCACTTTAATCAATCATAATATAGTAATCTTACAACCATATATCAAACTCATCACACATCAATCTTGTATCTCCACAACAAGTTGAAAGAAAAGCCGTAAAAACATAGAAAAAACCTCTGTCGCACAAACGGAACTTAGCTTCTTAGGATCTAACTGTCCTTTTCTCACGGAATATCCTTTTTGGTTGCGTTCTTCCTGAATCTGCCGTTACTGCATGTGGATGTGGCGGTGTGGTACGCGAGTGACCAGTGACGTCACACTTACCTTACACGGAATCTTGACATTGGTCACCTGGCCGTGCCATGAATACTAAATGACGTAGATGAAGCTCTAATCTAACGCATCTGGAGAATTCTAACTTTTTGTATTCTCGAGGACTAGTGCAAATGGAGAGCGAGTGCGAAGATTAGTTCGTTGATAGTGGACTAGTAGTTGAACTTGTTTGTAACCAACTAGGAATTTGTTGGAATTAATAATGATATTTTTCATTTCTTCCTGGGTAATTACCTACTAGTAATAAAACCATTATAATATATTTATCTATTGTCTATATGCAAATAAAATTGTAAACTTTTATTTGGAATAGCTGTGTAATATTGGAAGAGTTTATTTTTGTAGTCTGATGAATGTTAGAACATAAATTACATTTATTTGTTTGACAGTTCTATGTTCCTTGGAAATTCTACTGAGAAAAGAAATAATTATCTAAAAATATAACATTTTATTTACATGTATTATAAACTGTTTTTATACAGTTTTTATTGTAACATTCAGAATCTCCTATCATATATCACCTTAAAAGCTTGATAGAAACTCATTTTGAGTACCTACTTACGAGTATTTAATATCATAAATCCTGGGTCGTAGCCAAGGGGGCAGTCCCCCCCCTAGAAATGGACTAAAAAACATTATTGTTAACATTTTAATATAAAA
This sequence comes from Harpalus rufipes, assembly GCA_951394225.1. Classification (NCBI taxonomy): domain Eukaryota; kingdom Metazoa; phylum Arthropoda; class Insecta; order Coleoptera; family Carabidae; genus Harpalus; species Harpalus rufipes. Next base: position 21,619,570 of record OX596284.1, read on the forward strand.
CCAACAACTATAGTTAACTAAAGTAAATACAAGTTGTTTCGCCAATAATACTTGTATATCATAATCACAAACATATTTTCGTAGTGGGTATTTGCCACATAATAGTGTCACAGTATAAAAATACTTAAACCAGTAGCGACACTTCGCATATTTCATGATACCAAAATTTGAGTAGGCGTGGCCAGTTCTGCATATAAGAAGATGGCCGCTCGCTCACAGCCACTTGTCTGATTGTTGTTGTTATTGTCATTTTCACGTATAAAATGAGTAGAAAAAAGAGAGGTAAAGTTATGTGTGCTATGAAAGACTGTAAAAACTTTTATAGTGTCGGTGGAATGAGTTTTTTTGGATTTCCTACAGACCCAGAAAGGTAATATTTAAGTTTTACATTAATAACCAAGCTTACATTATTTGTATTTGCTCATAAATATTTGATAAAATTGTATTGCCGTTTGCGATTATTTTATGCACTAATTTTTATAAATAGAAATTTAAAATCATCCAAAGGGAAACGGAAGCAAATTATAGTAAAACATTTGTAATATTATACAAAATAAAAATATTTGTATTTATAAAATATAATTTTATTATATTTAATATAATTATACTTATTTGTAACCAATAAAATAATAGATACCGTACTAATATATCATTCGCAAATGACAGTTGTTCAAATTCCCGCCACGTACAGCTTATACCAAGATGGCCGCTTACTCCATTCGATGCGACATGAAGATCAAGGGTGCCGACAACAAGTGTCGCTACTGGTTAAGTATTTTTATACTGTGATAGTGTACCATGAGCCTGAAATGTAACAAATAACTATTATTTTTGACTATTTTGACTAACGCACGCTCGAATTTTAAATGTCTCCATAATTTATGTCTCGAACTGTAATTTACACGATCTTAATTGCAGCACAATAATGAGCTCCGTATTAGGACTGCAAAAAAACATCGATGTGATCGATTTGTTCTAAAGATCGATTGATCGATCTGATCATTTAATCGATTTTTATTTATGATCAACTGATCAATTCAACAATAAATCGATCTGATCGATCCAACAACATAACAAGGTCATGAATACGCATGCAAATATGATCAGCCTCAACGCTGATATGCTATGTTTAGTCTAGAGCGAGAAGGTTGAGAAACCAGGATTGCGAAAAAACATCGCTTTATTCCATCTGATAAAAACATCGATTGATCGATCAAAATAATTACAGACTACATTTAATCGATCTATAGATCTGATCGTTATGGATCACAGAGAGAGATCATAAATTTGGAGATCGAATCCCCCCTCGTCAGAATACATTGCCCCATCCTAACATTAATCCTGACGACGCCCGTGCATAAAAAATAAATGAAAGGACAATTTTAACTGAAAAAAATACAAATAGGGTCCTCCACCATTTTCTACTAATTTCTTTTATGAAATTTTAACTATATTAAAACGACATGTAGTTTTATTATATTTTAATACTCTATAACGTAGATGTTAATTATTTTCAAACAGTACATAGAGTTCACTAATAATTGGAGTCACATAAATTGATTTATTTCAAAACTCATAAAAATATATACATAATACTCGTACAGATTTCCATATGCATGGATAATAAGCAATTTAATAAAAAAAAACTATAATAATAATAATATTATAGTTCAAATTTTCATCATTATCATTCGACATATCTTTCATTTCCATTTCATTTCTGCCTAGCATCAAAAATTCAAACCAGTGTTATTTGGTTTACTTTCGTTGTTCCGGATTCCGGAATTGCGTAACAGAAGGAAGTATATAGTAAGAACGTAGAATAGAGTAAATGTGTGAGTGAGAGATGAAGAGCTATAACAGTGGTGACGAAGATGTTAAGGACATTAAAAACTCGACTATTTTAAAAAGTAACAACTTTATATATAATTTGATAGTCCCTATCATATAGTTCTTAAGTCTAATATTAATATAAATATAAACAACCTATTTACTAATTTGTTACTATATGGTGAAGGACTGTATTCTTGTTCTTAACAAACAAAACTTTCTAAAAATATAATATCAACCTGAATCATTTAAAATGTAAAAATCGCGTGAACGCCACAAAAGGATATTGTCTACAAGTATGAAAACTACTTGTGTTAAGTTACCTACTATTACTTTTGTTGCTTTCACTATAGTTACCTACTGAATTTAATATAATATAAAAAAAATCCAATATCATCCGAATAATTGGGTAACTTCAAATTATTCGCCCCTATTCTGTAACTCAATCGATAATAATTATCGATCAATAATAATTTTTGACAAATAGGAACAAATGTATCATCTGTCAGTTGCATTTTTTATTCCTGTCTACTATATAATTATTGGCTACAATTTATTATCGATTGATAAAATTTATCGATTGGGTTACAGAATAGCGATGATGATTATTATTATCCTATTAACGTCCCTAGTAAACAAAAGGAGCCGTAGTGTTTGACCTTAGACCATTACCACGGTGACCTAATACGGCTAGGGGACGGTGATATATCGACATAAAATAGTTTTTCTTATAATCGTTGTTTTTCTTATACATCTTTGATGAATATTAGATGATAGAGCGGGATTCGAACTCGGGACTTTCGGTATATGATACGGCAACGCCAACAACTGTTCTTTGATCGATCAAACTTCAAAGTACTTATAATACCAACAAATTTTATGGATTATAAACTAATAACATTTTTTTAGCAAATACAAAGTACCCTGCAACAGTTAAATTTGACTTTTGTCACAAGTAGTTAACAATACACATAATGCGTTGCTTAATTACGGTAAAAATTGGACAAAATAGTTGCGTATTTTGATGCCCACTGCACTCATTTATTATTCTGCTTCTACATACTCGTAACTCGTAGGTATATCGTGGTATACATATGCGAATGCATAGAATCACTGTGATGTCTTTTTTTTAAATTAACTAAATAATGAATAACTTGTTATAAAAACAACTGCAAGAATTTCTTGTGAAATCTTCATATTTTTTGTTGAACTGTTTTACATATATATACGCGTATCTCTTTTGTTTATATTCTGATGTCAGAATTTATTCCATGTTTTGTTATTCTCACTTAGAATATACAATCGCTTTTACCATATATGGAATTGAGGAAATACGTCTTAAGTTTGCCGACTGAATACGCATGCTTTATTGTGCGTAATGTAATATAGCTTTACGTTGCATTTATATTAAATCTTTACTCCTTGTCGGTTTCTTTATGAAGGTACGTTTATAGTCTTGAAGAATTACACATTTGGCATTTTAGAAAGCGAAAGAAATGAAATTTACATCATATATTTATATGATAACTATACAGGGTGTTAATACTAAGTTGTAACACCCGAAAACGGCAGTTAGAACTCATTGAAACAAACAACTTTTCTTAGTTCAAATTTTTGATTTGGAGCCCCAGTTTATAGTTATTGGGGTTTTTTATTTTTCGAAAAAACGTCATTACTCCCCTATTTTAAGGAATATTTAAAAAAATAGAAAAACTTTCAGCGTTTGCTTTCGGTTCTCTAAAACATTTGTATTTACAATTATTTTCTATTTATCAAATAACAAAATGGCAACAGATCAAAAGTTTCAAAACAAGATATTTTGAAAACCACTCGATCGATTTTTGAAAATAAAACATTAATAAAATCCTTAAACTATCTACTATAACATTTGTCTGAAATATTTTTTTCGATCTATCCAAAAAAAGTTTTTATTCAAATTGAATTACAAGATAAATTTTAACAATCTGCAACAATCATTTAAAACAAAGTAGGCTTGCTGCCATTAAACAATGAAACAAAAGCCGAATAATAAACGCGTACTTCAAACTTGATGCACGTGTGTTCTAGTTTGTTTGTTCAAATTTAAATACTTTATCATCTTGTTCTTTAGAAATATATTTATTGTTCGTTTCAATGAGATTTAATTGCCGTTTTCGGGTATTACAACTTAGTATTAACATCCTGTACAATATTAATTAAATATAAAATTAAATAATACGTATAAAATAATATAAAATTTATTCTTGATAAATAGAATCACACACTAAAAATAAAATTTCATTATTCTAATGTCTAATTTTTGTGATAAATTTTGTTTTCAAATAATAGAGCGTTCTTTATTATTATAAATATACTCCGATCCTCTTCTACACTTTAATGGATGTTGATGTGGAGATATATATTTTCAAACTAAACATATTATATACGTATTAATATTAAATATGAATCTATTTTTAAATTTTTGTTCATTACACACAAAAAATGTGAACGTACTAATAGGTCCACACTATTTTTAGTGTTAAAAATAGCACTACAATTTATTTTAGTGTTCCTCAGTGATAAGTTAGTGAAAATATCATTTTCCACTATACCTGTAGAATTATTACCTGCATATATGTTTTAATGATATCTTTTTCTTGCCATATTAAATGAATTAATAATATAATCCACGGTAACTAACGAGTATGGCTGTTTGGGCAAATTTATTAATTAAAATATTTTTTTGTCAATTGACTCTAACAATCTGTAAAATGTCACTTTTACTGCCTAGGCAGTAAAAATATTTTTACCGACTCTTATTGCTATTTATATAGCAACTGCTCAACAAACGCATAGGAACATAATTTGATGATGATAAGTTTCAAAATATGTATTAAAAATAGTCACTAAATTAATATTAATTCTAAAATCGGCAAAAAATGTGTTCAACACGGCATTAAACACAGCTTCGGTAGCATTCAGTGTAACGGCAGCCTCTGCTTTAAATCTAGTATTTTAGTGTCTAGCTAAACAAATAACTATTCTTTTACAACCTTTTATATTAAAATATCATCAAAAATAGTAGCGGAATCATACCTTTATGAAAAAGTAGTAAAACGATAATATTGACTTTTTTCCAAGTTTATAATTTATAAAGTTCAACAACCATCAGTTTTTGACTATAGTTAATCAATTGGTAAACTATGTACTGTGTTATTGTGGTATGCCTTTTATTCCAAAATTACTCAAGTTGGAACACGTTGGGGATCGGGCAAAAACAAAATTACCATAACATTGAAACCATTTATTTATCTAAATATATTTTATTTAACTTCCTTTGATTATTACAAATTTCAATAAATATCGTGATTTAATTCACTAAAGTTAAAATTTGGAATAGCAAGTAACAGTACCTATACTACAATGTATGAACCGATTTGACCGTACGCGAACCAGTTCATTCGAATTGAGTTGGAAGACTTATTTATAATTAGTTGTATCGATAGTAACATATAATAAATAGTACAATGTACGGTTCGAAAACTGGTAGTTTAAACGAAACTTAAATTGATAAAAGTATTATAGGTACTTCTGGTCATAAATTATTGAAAGATGTATAAATGCAATATTGTGGTAAACTTACAGATAATCGCCGTCAATCGAAAATGATTGTAAACATATGCTTTATACTTATTTTGATACGCTAATTCGAATAAATAAAATAAATATACCATTACGGCATATTTCCTAATGCTGGGTGAGCCAATCTTCTTTGTACACAGATTTCAGTAATTCGAAATATTTGGGATCGAACCCAATTCTCCAAACTCGTGACCAGACACTCAGGTACGCGGTCACTAGACCTCATTCGAGTCTGATGTCATAATTTGGCGATGGAGTGCGAGTTTTCATATGTAACAAAAAACTGTAAAAATTGGCAAATAATTAGATTTTTTTTGTTACTTGTGATTTGACATTAATGCACTGTGATCACACTATTGTCAATTTTATCGTTTAAAACTAGTACTAGAACTAGCAGAATTCGTTGGCAGCGCGCCTACCAGTCGTCCCAAATTTGTTTACATTTAGACAGAATGCTTTCTGACACAAAAAAAATGTTAAAAATTTAACATTCAACTCAACACGATTTTAAAGTTTTCTCAGTGAAATCCTTCATCTAGATACATCATTGAAAGGCAATAAATCATAAATTTGGATAATGTAATTGTTACTTGTGGTTTAACTCGACTTACGACGATTCTGACTTGGAACTGCAGTCTGTTTTAATAACTATTTCGCACGTGTATATGTTACAGTTAAAGTATTAACTTAGTCAGTGCATACACTGTCTAGTTGATGTAAGCTTTCACTAGCTGTTTTAGTGAAAGTATACATTATTTTATATAGTGCATAATTTATCTAGTTAATGTATTCATTGACTAGTTAGTGTATACACCTTCTTTTGTCACTGTCTACCTAAATCCGAGTTCTGTGCGTTAGGTATTGTTTCTGTTTGTTTTTTATAAAATTTATACGCCTAGATTGTTGAGTGGGCAGTTTGGGTGGGCATGTTGCGTGGGCAACGCAATAATTTATACTTTCACTAAAACAGCTAGTGGAAGCATACATCAACTAGACAGTGTATGCACTGACTGAAATGTATACTTTAACTGTAACATATACATACTCTTCTCAATATTGAAATATTGAAAACGACAAATAGAAAAGAAAATCATTATAAGTAGGTATAAATTTTATTTATCAATACTGTCAAGAATTGCAATAAAAGTACATACCTGCAAAATTATATTATAACTAGAGCACGGAATATAACATTTATTTGTAAAATATAAGCGCCTATAAAAAGCACAAAAAAGCAAATAAAAAGTACTTAAATGGTAGAAAAAAGCACGAAAAAGTAAAAAAAAAAATGAGAAACAAAAAGCTACAAAACGCTATAAAAGGTGCCAAAATTGAAAAGCACTACAAAACTAACAAATATAGAAAATTAATTTATAATTTTTATTTATATCTTCAAAAAATAATAATAATCAGTCATATAATCAATAATTTATCAATCAAGCTATTCATTGGATTTATAACAATTTACAATTACATATTTTTCAAGGTTTTTAATTGTAAATTATATGTTACCTACTATTGTTTTATAAAGGGACAAGCTCCTTTCTACGTTACTATAACGTAATTGGAGTATACTTAAAATATTCAAAGGGACATTTATTTTGAAATCATTCGTATAATTTCTTTGTTACACCATGGATATTTTGTCTTTCTTAAAACATCTTCGAACTTTTTATCTTCATTTTTTCCTGTAACATCTTAAGTTTTTTTGGAAATCTAAAATTATTTCGACAGAATCTACAAGCGTCATATTTTGTTGTTCCAATTTTTCTGTGTAATCGCTGACAAAGGCATAATTTGATTGGAGATAAGCTACATTTTGTTCTAGAGTATTATTTCTACAATGTACGCCTTCTGTTATTTACATATACAAGTAGACCGGGAATCCCCTCGTAACGTGCATAAAAATATAATTATTATTATAAAAAGTGAAATTCGTCGCCTTCTGTGTTTGAAAAATACGAAATACAAATAAAATGTTTTAAAATGAGCATTAAAATAATGAAAAAATGAAACGATAACAAAATATACTTCAAATAAGCACTAATAAACAAAAATAAACTTAAATCTATAAAAAAGCAATATAAAAATGGTGTCAAACATTAACATTTTTTCTGCATACAGGCTGCCAATAAGTAAAATGCTTAAAATCTGCGCTCTAATTATAACCATTTTTTGTGAAATGCAAAGAACAGATGTATTTACGTTTTGAGTTTTGCGATATATTTAAATTTCTTTTCCATACGTTCAGTAGATTAACTTCTTCATCCTTAGCAAAAATTATGAAATGATATTTCTCAAATAATTTTTGTTGTAGTCGGTTTGGATATTTTGACTGAGTTTTGATTCTAGTCACAGTAATCAAACCGTATTTCGAACCTTCCAGGAACTTCAACCTACGCTTTAACGCTAGCGCTTTTTGATGTGCATTATGTTCATTTTCTTTAATTGCTTATTTTTCTATACATTTTCAAATAAAAATTATAAAATGAAAGAGTGGGAACTCCTACTATTAAACGGAACCATGATTTGCGATGTTTACAGATTTGACAAGTCCTACCGGCCGCATTCAGTTTACTAAAGTTCTAATAGTGTCTCATGTTTTTCTGTGTGGCGGATATTTATGGCCCGTATTCTCACCTCTTGAAGTAGCGCTATTTCCGAAAAATCGCTACTTCAACTGTCAAATATTAATTTTAATATGGAAAATTAGAGAAATACAAATAAATTAAAATCACTTATTTCTAATAATATTGGTTTCATTTAAAAAATATGCAACCTTTCCATGTCTTTCATAAAATAAAATTTAAAAATCGAAATAGCACTACTTTAGAAGTATCGGTATTTGAAGAGACGAGAATACGGGCAAATGAATTTTAATAATAGGTATAATCTACAAAAATAGGAACATACAAAAATAAAATCCATGTAAAAGAAACAGTTCGTGTCACATAAAAAAATTAGAAACAAAATAAAATTCATTCAGTTATAAAACAATAAATATATAGGTACATATTTAAACATATCATCAGCTCTTCTCAGCCCTGCCAGCTCCCCCCCCCCTTGTATCCGCGCCTGTGCGGGTCCCAATATGGCAAATTTTTGATTAAATTGAAGTCAGAAGAGGAAAATAATTAATACAATACATGATGCGTTTGCCTTTTTTGGCATCGAAGGTTTAACAGACCTCGGCATTCACCTTGGCTTAATAAACCACCTTCTCCATAAAAATAATAACTTACGCAGCTTGTAACGTAAATAACTATTGTTATAAAGAGTAACAAAATATTCAACATTTACATTTTTCATAAAAATAGAAATTTATATTGTCCGAAAACTGGTTACATGCAGTATAAAATATACGCGTAGGTATGTAATTTAGCAAAAATAATGGCTAGCGGACGTGGAAAATGGGAGGAAACCGTCATATTTATAGATTATCCTTGGCAAATTAGCTTAATAAATTAATAAGAAACAAAGTTATGAAATATGGTTCTGGTTCACTAGATTCGTCTCACTTTTTCTCATTAAGCCACTGGTAATAAATCCTTTCAAGAAGCCTCTCTCGTAGCTTCCAAAGCCATTTCCACTGGCAAACACTTAGGCAGCTGTGTTTTAGAGTTAGCAGTACGCTAATCTTTGAATACGACGACGCCGGGTAGTTGTTTTCAAGTGGGTGACCCTCTTGCTCCGGGCCCCACTTCGCCAGCAGATCTCGAGCGAAACTTCGTCGCGAACGCGATCCCGCGGAGACCAGTGAACGTGCAAATGTCTTCTTCAGCACACGTGGGCGGAAAGTGCTCGTAAATGACACAATTGGACTTAATTTCAAGTGATACTCAATTGGAAAAGTATTGGTTAATTAGAGAAAAGTGATGTGACGAGTTGCAGGACGAGTTATTTTTAGATTTCGTTTTATAGGATTTGTATGTTTACTATAATACTGAAGCATGCAGCCTTATTTTAATGTACGTATTATGTTTATTTAACTTTCATATAATAATATATCACTCAGCATCTACACTTTCATATATTTCTCTGTCAGACTGTTTTAAACAAATTTCGAAAATTTTGACATATTTACCATTTGACCATTCACGTCATTTCATAACGCAAGAATATTTGTCCATTTGCACCAATAAAATTCAATATTTGTTGAAATAAAGATTAAAAGTTGAAATTATTTGCATGCACCATATGTTAAACTTAGATAAATGTAAATTTAAAATCTGAGACTTCCTTTAAACTGCAATGTATGATTGGATTAAAAATGGTTTAACATACACTGATGCAAAGCAGATATAGTAGCCAAGTTGCGTCAACAAAAAAAAAACAATTCACATTGTTAAATTACTTCTAATACTTTAAACTAAAGCCGAATGTGAAGGTTATTTAAGAAAAAAATAAATAAAAAATATTTGCAATAATTGAAAGGTTGGTTTCTCTAATGTGTATTAAGTGATATCTCAATTTCTGTAATTTAAAGTATTTTTCTTAGCGAATGACTTTTACTCGTACATAGTTCTCAGAAATTGAAATAATTAAATATTAATTAATTGTAATACGGAATTAACAAGAAAGTATTATCTTCAATTTTTGACGAAAAAAATAAGTAAGAACACCCGTCATACTCACCTGATTTGATACGACATGTGGTTATTTTTTGCAATAGTGCAATTTATGAAAGCTTTCGAAAAGAAGATTTGTTAGGAGCTTTTCAAAAGTGAAATGAATGAATGTTTATGTGTATTATTGTTGGAGGGAACTCCTTTGAACATATTTAAAATAAAATGAGGTATTGTAAAAATAATTAACATATCTCTTTTATTCTGAAATTCGAATAAATACTTAATATAGTATTAGTAAATATGACTTTCTCTTTAAATTTCTGTATATATTAAAAACAGTGGCAATATAAAATTATACTGTTTGAATTGGCGCCAAATTAACAGATATTTATACACCAAGTGTGTTAAGATAATGTTTATTGACGAAAAGAAAGTTTAAGCCACGAGCCCGTAAGGCGGGTGTGTTCAATTCTTTGAATGAATAAACAATCTTAACTCATATAATTTATATATTTTATACAATTTTTATGAAATAATAATAAAAATAATATGTAATATTGACAAAATTAAAAACTAATCAACTACTAGGCTCTGCATGACAATCGTCGTTGATAGACGCCAGGTCGTATATTTATAAATTATATAGAAGCTTTATTCTTGTCATTTGTGACGTGAGAGCTAATGAAAATAGCTGATCTGTTTGTTAAAAGCTAAGGTGAAAGTGTTATTTTCGTGTTTAATGTTATTTTAAATGCATTATTTGTTGCAGGGTGAGTTAAAATTCCGTGAGAGTGTCTTAATTTTTTTTTTTAATTCATTAGCAAATAAACAGTTACTTTCAGTTATTGTTATGGAGTGCATCGTCACAGAATGAAACCTTGATTTTGTAAATGGTTTTACGTTTCCTTGAGACAACCATTTCATTCTTCTTTCTTCATTTTGAGACACTACTCAAACTATTTTTTTACTACTATTACTTTTATTTGGGCACACTAGCACAAAACTCTTTTCTACAACCATGTTTGAGTCTTTACAAAATATAACAATCAGTACTATGGTTAGAACTAGTAGCTAGTATATAATTGACAGCTGTCACGGCTGTCACTCGGGTCACTCGTTTAAATACTGTCTGCGGGAAGTATAAGCCATTGGGGAGTAGTTTTCTGACGTCATCATGCGACAGGAAAGGCGGCATTTTAAATAGGTACTATATTTTAAGAAACAATTCTCTCATGAATAAAGAGTAATATTAAAGAAAATAAAAAATACGGATAAAATATTTTTTTCTTATTCTTTGATTAAAGTAAAAAAAAAAATCATGCAACACCTCATTCTAAAAAATATGGATCATGTGTCTTATTCTCAAATTCTATTATGACTCTTGTATCAGAAAATTAAGTAATGTATAAGGGTAATGTTTATTTTCACAAAATACAACTTTAAGCTGTAAATATTCCATTTTATTAAATATTTAAATGTTTTCTAAAATAAAATAATCGAAAGTTGAAGCATTCTAAATGCGTTTAGTTACAGCACATATTTCATTTGGCAGTCTATTTTATATTAAAACAAACAATTAAAGTTTATACTTTTGGCAAAGCAAAAAACTGTTGATTTTACTTGAGAAAATTTACAGTTTCAATTTATTTTTGGGTTTTCTGGCATTCATCTCATTTCGTCTCGATACGCGTAAATTGCTCTCGCTTACTTACTCATTCTACACGTAATTACACCTGGCATTCATATTCATTATAAACGCTTCTATATTCAGAAACATAATTTTATATTACATCGTGTAATTAATATTTATATTCATCGTACACATGTAAGCACACCTCTTTTGATCGTGACGACAACAATCTGATAATTCTTCATCATAATTCTTCAGCTATGTAGTACCTATTAAGCTAAAGCTAGTCGGAGAAACATAAAATTACATCTTGTAGGAAATTTATTTTATACAATTTGCTTTATCGGGTAATCATATCTTTTACATAAATTTAAATTGAAATATTGAGTAAAGTGATTTATTATCTATACAAAAAATGCAACTGAAAACGGTTTATTATTTAACAAGCTTGTAATGATGTCTGTAACTCAGGACGCAGACAAGTGTAAATAGTACCTAGTACATATCCGAATAAGTTACAGCAATTACACGCGAGTAGATTCTTAATTTACAACATTTAACAATAAATATGAAATGACATAAATATTACCTATTACAATGTCTTACATCAGCGGCACGTCCTTTTTAACCTAACATAAAGGACTGTTACTCTGTTTACAAGTTTGTGATTTGCTAAGAAATAGTACAGTTATGAATTATAACTACATTATTTGCTGTTCACAGTGTGTGAATATCATAATATATTACAAAACAAAAGTATGTGTGTATAAATAAACAGAACTAGATAATAGTTGGTATATTATACATCAAAGGAGAAAAGTGTACCTATATTTTTTTCGCGAGAAGTAAAATGTGCACAAGGCGAAGATATTTTTCAAATGAATAAAGCATATTTCGCTCACTCGGTATATATACAATTATTCCACGACTTCATTATTAATTAATAAACTTTTAGAAAACATAAAAAAAACTTAAAATAGTTTAAATAGGGTCATTTCACAAATTTTAAATTTTTGTTTAACTGAAAGAAAATGTAAAAAAATACCCTCTATTTTTTCTTATTATTTTTTTTACACTATAACTATAGTTATAAGCAATAGAAGTTTCCGGCCGTTGGTAACCTCCCCCCCTCATCATCACTTCGTAACGTCAGACTTTTGATTTGTTCTCAATCGCCCGTAACATTTTGTACAGGAATCATACTTATAATTTAATTTTCTTGTAATTTTGGACACTGTAAAACATTATACATTTTATATACAGGGTGTAACAGCTAAAGGAGCTACCTCAAATAATATCTATATTATTAAAGATACAATAAAATACTATGACAGTCTTATAGAAGACAAAGGGGGACATCCGAAAAGAGAATTTTTTTTTTAAATCAGTGGTTCTCACTTATATTTTTTTAATAAGATATATTTAGGCCCATTCGATAGAGTATTTTTTTCTGAATTCAACCATATAATCATGTAATATCCTTACATAATATTTTTTTTGAGAAAAATTAGATTGTAATTTAAATAAACTTGATTTTCATAGCTATTTTGCAGTAGGCTATGTACGAAAAACAAAAATTGCTATTTACCAATTTGAATTATTTAGGATGTAAATCAAATAAAACACTATTTACAGAGTTATAACAAATATTACGTTCGTTTTAATTTAAGCTCAATTTTTCCATACATAGCCTACTGAAAAATCCTATAAAAATCAAATTTATTTAAATTTTAATTGAATTTCTCTCAGTATTTTTGCCATATAAGAATATAAAATGATTATATGGTTGAATAAAAAAATACTCTATCGAATGGGCCTAAAAAATATATACCGTTTCATTTAAAAAATATATAACTTTGTGTTCTAAGAACTACTGGTTTAAAAAAATATTTTCTTCTGTAATCGGATGTCCCCCTTTGCCGTGTACAAGATTGTCTAATTTCTAATAGTATTTTATTGTATCTTTAATAATATAGGAATTATTTGAGGTAGCTTGTACACCATGTATAAATCTTATATACAGGTTGAACACTGAAAACCGTGACATAGACTCTTAACATGGGAAAATAGTTTTTTTTTTTTCAAATATCACCTGTCTATAGTGGAAGTTTTTGATATGGCATCGAAAAGTATCTAAATACTCATAAATAGTCGAATTATTTCAATTCTAATAGCTTAAATATAAAAATAGCCAAAGAATCTATGGAGAAATCGGCACAAAAATCTTGTGTTTTGCGAGTGCTCGTATTTAAAAATACTCGCACTTGCAAAACTGAAGTTTCTGGACTAGTGATAATAGATATTTGTATACCAAGTGTTGAAAGTGATCCTTTGTTTAACAAAGGATTTTCAACACTATGGGGTCTTGTGGCTGTGTGCCTGAGTATCCGGTCGCGAATATGGGGACCCGGGTTCGATCTCGACTGACGCTAAAAATTACTTCGAATTTTAATGGCACAAAATTGACCCCTACGGTACACTCTCCACGTCAACATTGAGTGCCCGTGAGGTGACGCATCATTACCGATATCTGTGTACGAAACAGATTGGCACACCCAGCAGTGGGTAATATGCCGTGATGATACATTTATTTATTTTTATTATACACACTATTTTTTCTACTCCTACAAGATAAAATAGTTATTTACGATACAAGTACGTAAAGCTAGTCTTTAGTCACGAATGGGTCAGCGTAGCGTAGCGAGTGTTTTAAGACCACTGAATGACTAAAGATGCTTTACGTATGTGTATCGTACAAAATTTTATCTACGATATAATGAAAAAACCCAAAAAATATAAAAAATGAGAAGTTTGCCATGATAACAAAATATTTAGCGTGTTTAAAAATTTTAATCACTCGTTGCTCGGCAATCCGTGACATGAAACCTTGTTACTAAACAACCGTTTTACAAACTTAAACATCTAAACATCAATTTTACGCACTATCGTAGATAAAAATAATGAAATAAAGATTTTTTTTTTAAAGTAATTTAACATTTATTGCAAATTTTGTGTTTGTGATACGTATGCATGACAACAAACATTCTATACAACATTCATAAGTAAATTAGTTGCTAGGATACCGAAGCGTGCTGCAGAGAGTCGCGTTCAACATGAAAAACAAAGTAGAAAATTGTATTTTCAAAGCAGGAGTAGAAAAATAATTATTATACACTGACCGGCAAAAAAAAAACGGACCACCTTCAATATTATGAAACGAACGTAATGCGTTGAATTTGCTCCATGGAGCAAAACCATTTGCACAATCCTTAGTCAATTTTTTGAGACAAAATTGATAGTCGCCAGAGAAATCTTCAATTGTCTTTTGTTTTTGTGTTACTAAAACTAGTTTTTTGTTAATTTTGAAAATACCTCGTATCTCGCTTATTATGAGAGGTACGGAAAAAAGGTTTAAACAATTTTTATTCGGTATCTTATGTAGAAGAATGTAGTGATATTATTTGAAATGCGTGGTTATGTATATGAAACATTCATTTTTTTTTTGGTTAATTTTTAAAATTTCTTTAGTTAAATAAAAACTTTAGGTTGTTAATAAACCAGACGTAGTTTAATATAATTTCCAGATATCGAATATCTCAAATCTGAAAATATATGAATATTTTCAAGTGGTCCGTTTTTGTTGCTGGTCACTGTGGTATAAAATATAGTAGTATTTATGCAAAATTGTAGGTCAGTTCAAAAGTAATTATACATTATGTGGCAATTTTGTGAACATATAATAATTGCTCAGCTCTTGGGAAAAAATATGTTATTTCAGTCATAATTTCGATGTCTTGCAAACCGACTTTCAATCTCGGTTATTAATATATATATATACAGGGTGAGTCACCGAAATCGCCGTCTTCGATATCTCCCTTGTCGTTAGAAATACAGCATAAGTTTATTAAAAGAATTTATTCGACTACTCAAGGAGCATAACGTAAAATTATTTTCACATATACAGGATGTTGCATTACGGCTCGGCGAGAATTGTTTGCCTTTTTTTAAATGGAACACCCTATATATTTTTATATATTTTGAACTGTATTTTATTCACCTATACGAACATGTGAATTTTGTTTTAGTTTTCCACGG
Source organism: Harpalus rufipes (assembly GCA_951394225.1). Taxonomy (NCBI): domain Eukaryota; kingdom Metazoa; phylum Arthropoda; class Insecta; order Coleoptera; family Carabidae; genus Harpalus; species Harpalus rufipes. The sequence goes on from OX596284.1 coordinate 21,635,314, forward strand.
CGTTGCCAAGTTATTCCGTTTTTTCTCTAAAAAAGACCGAATACACGCATTGCTTTATAAAGGCTTACTGAAGTTATTTTAATAGTAAGAATTAAGAATTTTCTTTTCAGTATAACTGTAATTATACTCTATGTTCTGACAATTTTTTTTTTAATGTAATTATACAGGCTGTTCAATAAAGCGAATCAAATGTGCTCAATTTCAAATGACCATAACTCGTCATTTTCAAATGGAACACCCCATATTTTATTATTCAGTTGTGTGTATTTTTGTATTATCTTCATATGTTATTAAGGGTATCCTATGCCTAAAACCAATAATTTCGGAGATTTTCACCATTTTTCTCTAAATTTATATATTTAACTAAAAATTAAATCTAGTATACCATTGATATTGTTTTTTGAATAAGAAACAATTGCAGTAATGACTGTAGTTTCATTAGCCATGTTATTATTAATAACAGTGGGATTAAGTAAATTAATTTATTAATATGAGTCTCTCGCAAGAAGAACTTACGAATATGGTGTACGCATTTGGAAAAGCGGAAAAAACCCTCTTTTGTCGTACTGAACATGACCAGTTCTTTCAAACCTTTCCCTTAGTTTTTCAAAAGAACGCGGATTTGGATGTCTTCTTCCCGGAAACCGTTGTGCATAAATTCTTGATGCCAAAAGAGGGTTTGTTGCCGCTTCTTCAAGTGCGTAAACCATATTCGTAAGTTCTTCTTGCGCACTCTCCACGCCAGCATTGAGTGCCCGTGAGGTGACGCCTGGCCTGACCAGCATACACCATATTCGTAAGTTCTTCTTGCGACAGACTCATATTAATAAATTAATTTACTTAATCCCTCTGTTATTAATAATAACCTGGCTAATGAAAATACTATCATTACTACAATTGTTTCTTATTAAAAAAACAATATCAATGGTATACTAGAATTAATTTTTAGTTAAATATATAAATTTAGAGAAAAATGGTGAAAATCTCCGAAATTATTGGTTTTAGGCATAGGATACCCTTAATAACATATGAAGATAATACAAAAATACACACAACTGAATAATAAAATATAGGCTGTTCCATTTGAAAATGACGAGTTATGGTCATTTGAAATTGAGCACATTTGATTCGCTTTATTGAACAGCCTGTATAATTACATTAAAAAAAAAAATTGTCAGAACATAGAGTATAATTACAGTTATACTGAAAAGAAAATTCTTAATTCTTACTATTAAAATAACTTCAGTAAGCCTTTATAAAGCAATGCGTGTATTCGGTCTTTTTTAGAGAAAAAACGGAATAACTTGGCAACGCCGTGGAAAACTAAAACAAAATTCACATGTTCGTATAGGTGAATAAAATACAATTCAAAATATATAAAAATATATAGGGTGTTCCATTTAAAAAAAGGCAAACAATTCTCGCCGAGCCGTAATGCAACACCCTGTATATGTGAAAATAATTTTACGTTATGCTCCTTGAGTAGTCGAATAAATTCTTTTAATAAACTTATGCTGTATTTCTAACGACAAGGGAGATATCGAAGACGGCGATTTCGGTGACTCACCCTGTATATATATATATATATATATATATATATATATATATATATATATATATATATATATATATATATATATATATATATTTCACTACATAATAATATAATTATATAATTTTATTAACTTAGATTTATTGTAAACTATTTATGTCTTCTCGTAAGTCTTCGACTAATGACAAAATTTGATCTTATTTTCTACATACCTGCACCATCATCTCATTGTAGTTTTTTATTATTGAAAATTGTGAAAAATTGTCCATTTGGTGAAGTACTATTTTTATTAAACGATATTTCAAACCATTAACAAAAAACGCCACGCAATTTCTCCGATCTGTCAGCTTGTATTGACCTAAGATTTAAGAGCATAACCTTCACCTAATTTTTTCATAAGACTGTGTCCTCACTTGGACTGTAGCCATAGGCGAATCTTTCGAAAAATAACCTCATGATTCACAGTCTAAATCCATCATTCAAACTTATGCACTAGTTGTTAAATAATCGAAAATACATCAGTAGCAATATTTTTGCTGATTTACGACTTCGCCCACGATAAAAACTACTCGTATAGTTATATTCACTGAACTAGAAGATTCCAGTATACTGAAGTCACGAACGTTTACTCTGTCAAGAACTTATTGAAATTTAAAAATAGAATATATCGTTAATAGTCATATGAAATGTTTTATGTTATGTTTACTATACTACAACCAAGAAAAGATACCAGTATTTAAAAATGAAACATTCTACCCTTTGCTGAGCGAATAGATTCCAAAATTATTATGTATCTGAATTTTTATGTGTTCTATAAATGCCCTCCCTTGTATAGCCACATTTTACACAAATTTGAATAATTCATTGTATCTAATGTACTCGTATATTTCGTGATATTTTCAAATTTGAAGCTATTGAATGGAATGCCGTTTTAACATTTATTCCCATATTTTAAAACAGTCGTAGAAATTAATATATCGTAAAAGTAAACTCACATTAAAAAGAAATATTTAAACTGATTGTTGATAATATGAGTATAATTACAATTTTTTCAAACAAACATTTTAAATCAACTTTCTTTTTAATATTAGTTTAATTTTATGTTTGTTTAATTTATATGATTGTTGATATTTTTATAACAATCGTAAAAATGCAAATATCATGGAAATAATGTAACATTTATATGAATGACTTAAATTGACCCTTTAGTTTTACGATTCATGAATTAAAACGATTGTTTATTTCTGTGATACTTGTATTAAATTGTTTGTTTAATTCTACGATACATGATTTAATATGATTGTTAATAATTTGAAAACACCGATCACCTTTGTAATATCAAACAAAATCAAACTTATCGAATAATAGTTTGGAAAGTATTATTTGATTAAATATTTATTATGTTTGATATTACAAACATATACTCATCTAGTAACACTAATAAATTACAACCATCTGTAGAAAGTTACAAAGGTGATCTATGGAGCCATCTGTGAAAGAATGACCGAATTAGAAATAGTTCTTGAAATAGACACCACGGCACTAATTAAATTGATTGTTTTCAAATTGTCAACAGTCATTAATTCATGTATCGTAGAATTAAACAAACATTTTAATTCAAGTATTTAATTCATATGTCGTGAAAATAAAGGTTACATTTAATTCATTCATATAAATGTTTGTTTATTTCTATGATATTTGAATTTTTACGATTGTTTTGAAAATATCAATCATCATATAAATTAAACAAAAATGAAATTAAACTAATACGAGTATTAAAAAGAAAAATTTGTAATTATATTATTATAAACATTTTAATTCAACAATCAGTTTAAATCTTTCTTTTTAATGTGAGTTTATTTTTACATGATAATATATAATTGTTTTAAAAATATCAAGAATCAATGAATCTTAGAAATAGACTAATAATGAAATGATTGATTTCAAGAGCATTTTGAATTAAATTGTTTGTTACAAATATATTTATAGGTTTTTCAAAAAAAATAATTATCAACAGTTAATACGAAATTCTTTATTTCTATATTGGTTTAATTTATATGATTGTTGATATTTTCCAAACAATTGTTAAAATTCAAATATTATAGCAATAAAGTGATATTTATATGGATGAATTAAATTGACCCTTTAGTTTAGATCTGACAATGTCATAATCATAAATTCATGCTTAATAAACACATTCATTTAAACATTCAGTTTTTACAAAATTCTTATAAAACACATCTGTTTGCTCTCAAAATTGACAATAGAATAAATAGAAAATTCTGGCTGTTTTGCTGAAATTTCGAGTACTTAATTATTAATATTTAAATAAGACAGTACTACACCAATATTCAAAGCCGCCTTCTACCATCTCGATCAACTCTTCAAATGTAGCATCGACCCCATTGCAACTACAGCCAATTTCAACTGCGACCGCGCCAAACAATTTACCATTTTTTGATACTTATATTTAAATTTTGTGATGAATGACTGCCATACGCTAAATAAATAAATAATAATAATAATAGCATCTAATATGCACCAACAGTCGAAAATGTACTAATTATAAAATTATTGTTTAGTGTTTCGAATATGAAACGTATATAAATGTAGCTAGAAGGAAATATATTGTCTGGATGAAGATTTTAAGGTATATGCGTAGGCACTACTTAAGGCGAGACACTTTCCTGTAAAGATTCACTGTAAACAACACCTTACTATTTTAACGATTGTGCTTGTATTTTTGAATTTAACTAATTTATATTTTTTACACAGATTGTGGATAGTGTTAGGAAAGGGGGTATAAAACTATAATTTCGAAATAACTAATAGTGTTGTCCAAAAAAAGATCTAAATTGTTCAAATTTACACATTATTTAAGTTCGACTTCGCAATAATTCTAGTTTAAAATTTAAGATTTTGCTTCAATAGCCCCAAAAACAATAAAATAAATAAACGAATTCTTTAAAAAAAAATGAATTTTGTTTGTAATTAGTACTGTAATAATTAATTTAGAAATGCATGATTTACTATTTATTTTTCTCTCGAGATGTCACTAGTAGAACTTTGCTTGAAGAGGAATTATTAGTCTCGCCCTGGTCCCACCTACTGTCCCACTATAGGGAGGGTAAAGGGGTTTGAGGGTTGATGTAGTGAGTATATGTCGTACTGTCGAAAACCGTACCGTCGAAAAGCCATACCGTCGAATAGCCACACTGTCGAAATGTCATAGTGTCGACACTTACCCCCTCCACAATGTCCGTAGCGTCGAAACCTTAAATGTCCACACTGTCGAAATGTCATAGTGTCGACACTTACCCCCTCCACAATGTTCATAGTGTCGACACTACTTGAATGTCCATAGCGTCGACATTGGAATGTTCGTAGCGTCGACACGTACCCCCTCCACATTGTTGGTAGTGTAGACCAGATGAATGTTTACAGTACGAATGAGCCGGCCACAAGCAGTACAATGTTCTAAACAAGTTTCACGTTGTTTTCTTGTATTACATATTAACATCTAAATTATGAATTAAAAATTTTGAATGCGCAAATACTATTAAATATTACATATTTTACTTGTAAATAAAATGAAGCAAAACAATAAAATATTAAATCCACATACTTAAATAGAATGGGGGGTCCTACACTATTTTTATAAGAAACTTCATCTGAACCTAAAATTGTGACAGTTTTGTATTCAAGAATAAGGAATATTTTTATTATTATAAATTTTAAAGTACAATAGACGGTATAAAAATAATACAGTTATTTATATAAATAACCAAAATTTGCATTAAATATGTTTCCTTATCCCAAACAATCATTGTTCCTCAGTAAACCAGTAGAGCCGTATCCGGTAGGGTACCTATATACTCAGGGTATGGCCATGACGTGGCTCACGTTTCGTCAACCATTTGCGGTCCACTGTCATATGCATTATTGTTGCGCAAATTATTATGTATTTTCGTGGTTATTTGTTTTATTTTAATGCAAAACACATTTAAATATACTTCTAATGTTTATTTAAAGTGTAAGTAATACTTTTATTTTATTTATTTGTGTATTTTCTTGAGATACTGACTACGATGACTGGCAATATGGAAAACATAAAAATACTAATATTAAGCACAAACATTTAAATTTTTAAAAGGTAAGTTTAGATTATATACTTATTATGTAAATAATAACTACAGTTATTAAATTAGATGTGATAATAACAACCTATATCCTATGCTCTACATAACCTCCATATCTATGTCTTAATAATAATTGTGTATCTCTTAAATAAATGAATTTTTATTACCTTTATAGATTCGTAGTGTGATTATTTAATATTCCTGTATAATATAAAATCACATTTCCTACAAATAAATAGGGAAAAGAATACTCAGTATGTTTGACATTGGCCCTCTTATGGCGGCGATCATGCCCCATGGCCATACCCTGTATATTTAATTTGATCTATTCTTTCAAGAAAAAATTAATTAGAAAATGTGGGATTATCCCATTAGGAATTTGAACGCCAAGCTGAGCACTGTAAAATTATACTTTAGTAGCAATAATTACATTCCTTATAATATTACTAGAAATACGCATTCGCTACTTTAAAATATTTATATATTTAAAATAAACTTACGATTCCCATGTTTTAACATTTAGTCAAATATTTTATAAAATTTTCTAAATCTAATACCAATAGACATCAAAGTTAGTAAAAATAATTAAAAATACAGAACGATATCTTACACAAATTTAATATCAGTATATTGCAATAAAAGTTTAATTAATTTGAATAATTCATTCGATTTTTGCAATCAACACTGAACAAGAGGCAATATCGTTTTTAGCGTAATCTGTATACTTATTGTATTTAAATTTCTTATTATTGTAACTAACATTATTACAAATGTATGTTGTATAATTTTAATATTTGACTGTAACAAATAAATGTAATTTTTTTATTTACTGAACAGTTTTTATATTTTGAATATTAAATTTTCGCACTAATGGCGCCAAACTCTGTCTTGAGTAGCTCTCGTACTGAGTCAAAGATGGTGCCATATCCGGAGAAGATTGAATTATTGTGCGGACTAATTCTTTATAGGAGAATGGACTATTTCAAATGTATTTCTGATATGTACCTACAAAGACATTTCATTTATGATATGTACACAGAATTTTAATTTTTAATATGTGCAGGGAGTATTTATTTATGATAACGACAAGGTAGTTTAAATTTTTGTTAACATCTTACAGAAAATTCAAATGTAATGTGCTCTCAAGGAATAATTTTTGATAGGACAATGAATATATTAAAAATGTGTATGTGGTATAAAAAATTATTGTACCATGCTGTTATCGCTAAATGATTTTATGATGGCAAAAATATATATTTCTGATGTCATAAATTTAATTCATGATATCAACTTGGACTTTTTATTTTATATATCTTGATATCATAAAATAATTTGTTGCTATCATAGAATATTAAAAAACTTATTACGACTTAACGAAAAACCATACTACAGATCGTTTTTAGTTCAGATGAAGTTTCTTATAAAAATAGTGTAGGACCCCCCATTCTATTTAAGTATGTGGATTTAATATTTTATTGTTTTGCTTCATTTTATTTACAAGTAAAATATGTAATATTTAATAGTATTTGCGCATTCAAAATTTTTAATTCATAATTTAGATGTTAATATGTAATACAAGAAAACAACGTGAAACTTGTTTAGAACATTGTACTGCTTGTGGCCGGCTCATTCGTACTGTAAACATTCATCTGGTCTACACTACCAACAATGTGGAGGGGGTACGTGTCGACGCTACGAACATTCCAATGTCGACGCTATGGACATTCAAGTAGTGTCGACACTATGAACATTGTGGAGGGGGTAAGTGTCGACACTATGACATTTCGACAGTGTGGACATTTAAGGTTTCGACGCTACGGACATTGTGGAGGGGGTAAGTGTCGACACTATGACATTTCGACAGTGTGGCTATTCGACGGTATGGCTTTTCGACGGTACGGTTTTCGACAGTGTGGACTGTTCCCGATGTAGTGACCCTGACGGCTTTATTCATTTGTTTTGAAACAGTTCAAAGATTCGGATCGGCAAGAGTTAGCAGTGTGTTTGAGAAATTATGGCGAAAGGTGACCGAACAGCTCGACATCCACGATTATCACAAGCGCGAAAATCAATGAAAATTAATTAATTAAAATAATTACGTCGTGCACGCCCAAAAATATGTTCTAATAAGAACAAAGAATATGGAACTGTTGTTTCAAATTTGGTTTCTAAAGAAAATAATGACAGAAGTTCTGTGGATATTGTAGAAACCGATAAAAAATCCATCGTATCGCAAGAAATAAAAATACATTATATAATATATGTGTTAATTTTTTTTCTTTACCTAAAGTGTACACTTTTAGTACCAATGAATTCGCAACAATAACAAATTAAATTACCTAATTTTATAACATTATTACATTAAATAACAATTGTCTTTAAATTTTTGTGCATAAATACAGGATGTTTCCTTTAAAACAACCAGCGCTTTTTTGGGCGAACTAATGACTTTAGAGAAAAATGTTATATACAAAAAATTACCAGGAAAAAGGGCTTAATTTATGAGGAATAATAAATAAAAAAATTCAACCAGTGGTTCTCAAACGGTAGAATAAAATTATATTTTTTTTAAATGGCAACCTATATAAATTTGTCCATTAGATAGAGAATTTTTTTCTGATTTCAACGATATAAATATGATATGGGGTTGTATAACAATTATTTCGAGAAAAATGATATTAAAAATCAGAAATAATTCTACAATATTGAAGTAGGCTATGCAATAAACAAATGCAAACAAATGATACAGGTGACAGATAGTTTTGTTACTTACGTTATTAAGTGTTTTCGAGCACAAATTATAATAAAAATTAGTACTCTTAAGCGCAAAAATACCAAAAATACCTAAGGTTGCATAAATTTGTAAATAATTTCCATCATATTGTTTTTCTTTTTATGTTAGTACTATTATTTTTTGATATTTCTTCGTTATGTAGTTCATTTGTTATTATGAATTTCTTAATAAAACAAGTTATTTTAGATATAAGAAAATAATATACTATCATAACCTAGGCAATAGTCGTATTAATAGTTGTTTATTGCATAGCCTACTTCAATATTGTAAAATTATTTCTGATTTTTAATATCATTTTTCTCGAAATAATTGTTATACAACCCCATATCATATTTATATCGTTGAAATCAGAAAAAAATTCTCTATCTAATGGACAAAAAATTTATATAGGTTGCCATTTAAAAAAATATAATTTTATTCTACCGTTTGAGAACCACTGGTTGAATTTTTTATTTATTATTCCTCATAAATTAAGCCCTCTTTCCTGGTAATTTTTTGTATATAACATTTTTCTCTAAAGTCATTAGTTCGCCCAAAAAAGCGCTGGTTGTTTTAAAGGAAACACCCTGTATAGTAAACACCTCTATATGCATCTAAGCACGTATGAAAATTTATAATTTTTTAAAGTATTATTTGATATTTATTATTAACTGACATATTTTTTCCAATCAACATTATGTTCGATAAAAATTAAGAGTAGTTATAACATTAAGTTTTCTATTATTTTAAGAAAATAAAAAATAAGTTGTAAAATAATTATTATATTATACAATTTGCAGACCATTATCATATTTTTGTTATGATATTTTTCTAAGTAGACGACAGATTTTTACACTGAGGAAAACGATAAATTTACTTATAAAATTTAATGGAAAATTCAAATACAAAAATTTCATTTGATAATAATATATTAATTTTAATTAATAATAGATCTTCATGTATTCATTTTTTTTTAAATATTGATACTTATTAAGAAAATATCAATACTGTTAAGAATAAAGTCTTGTAATACATATCAAAATATTTCAACTATTTATGTTCTAGTATAGATAAATTGTGTATTTGCCCGAAATTGCTTATTAATCAATGAGCTAGATATTTACTGGTTCTTGTTTGATGAAATATCAAGTTTCGAGACAGTGTGACATTGAACCCACGTTGTTCAATGAATACTGTTGACCTACTACTTGCTTATTTGCTATGAAGTACCCGCCTAAATCTTCTTGCACGCCTATTTTACGGAGTAGGGGAAGTTTTCCCGTCCAGCCTACTTGCTACTTCCCCCTTTACACTTGCAAAACCGTAGATGGTCAAAGATTGCAAGTGTCTCGCCTTAAAAGATTTCATTATGCATATCTTTACTTACTTAGCTCATATAATGAAATGAATGGAATATTCTTGTTAACTGAATTCAACTATACTATAGTAGCTTTGCAAACAATTTTTTGCACATTTACGACTTGCTTCTATTGAAAACTAATAAAAGAACAACGAACCTTTGCAAAGATAGCATGCATGGTGTTTGTTTTCTTGTTAGCAGTGTATGCAAATATTGTTCTTAAGACAAGAACATTTTTGAAACTACTGGAATGTTATCCTGGCGTAGGTGAAGCAGGTTTTTGTTTCTCTTGTTTCTGAATTTTAATCACGCGAAAACCTACGTGAAAGACATCACAAAAATGGGCATATTTTCTTTGATTGGATTACTGACAACTTTCTAGACGTTTTTAGTTACATTGAACTGTTTATAATTATAACATTAAACCAAATGAATCTACCTTGACAGAACAGGCTTCAAGCTACCAACGAGTACTCGAGGAAATGAGTATAATTATGTATTAATAAATGGGTGGTGAAAACAGCTCTTCACAAGTATATTTGATTAATTTAATAATGTATTATTCTCTCATTAATAGAATTATATTCGTGAAATTTGCAAATGTAGTTTAAATTCAAACAATAAAAATCTGTTGTAGCCAGCACAATACCTCTCGCCACTTCCGTTTTTGGTTACATAAGTGTAGGACGCGAGCAGTCAGATATGGGGGCCCGTGTCAGAATTACAATTAGTAATTATGTACATAGATGTCAAATGTCAGCATTTTTCATTAAAAATTTCAAGATTTTCTAAATTCACATAGTTAATTTGTCACCAGGAGTATGGAATTTACTTGTTAACAAACTGTACAAACATTAATTGTTGCATGTTGCACGGGTTAAGAATAATGGGGTCCCATACCCATTTTTTTATTTATTTTTTTCTGAAAGAACAGGGTGGACTAAGAATTTTAGTGCTAACGCGACTTGAAAATGTTACGTAATAACGAGATATGAATTTTTAAAGTTCAGAATTTGGTGCGTGACATAGCATGTCTTCACCAGTGGTCGACAAACTGTTAGATCTAGAGAGTACAATTTTTTCATGTTCGTATAACTGAAATATTTTTATATAGGGTGTTCCAAATTTAGTGGTGTACCATTGGGATCTCAGAAACCATAGGAGCTACGAGGTCGGTTAAATGAGCAATGTTTTGATTGCTCATTCAGATTCCACTGAGAAAAATTTAAAATTCCGAACAGTTTGAAAGTTATTTAAAAAAAAGAAAATCGCGTTACTAAATAATTGCGGAAAACTTTGGTCGATTTTTACCTCTCGCTACCCTTGATAAGGGAGGTATAGGGATCGTGCTAAAAATCGCATATCGAGATTTTGGTAAATGACCACGTTTTAAGGTCCCTAGAATCCATTTTTAACATTTTCACGATGATGTCTGTGTGTATTGTGACGTGCGCCCCGGAGAGAAAAGTATACGTACGCCGCTGAAAGAATGTACTAGAGGGATGACGTAATTCCGGAATTTCCCAGATGTTGAAATACCGCGACGCGCCGGCTAGAGGCTAGTTACGCCGTGACCTCATTCCTTTGTATACAGGTCATTGTCGCTTCCGAGTCTTCTAGAATGTTATAAGCGGTATAAATACCGGCCGAAAGAAAGCGGGGAGAGTCTGATATGTATAAGCAACGAGCAATGAACTGGGTGATATAAATATACAGTTTACCAGTTGTTAACATAAATAAATGTAGTTATATAAATAAGTGTAGTGATATAAATATTATATAGATAAATAATCGTAGTGTAGGGGAATTGTAAATAGAACAATAGTTTTATGGAAAGGAACTTAAAATACATAATTTCTAACATTAGTAAATATGTAGGCATGTATTTAAATAAAGGAGCAAATAAATGTACATATTATTATCACGGCATATTATCCATTGCTGGGTGTGCTAATCTGATTTGTACACACATTTCGGTAATGATGATGACATAGTTGTATTGTGCGGGCGTTTACCACAAGGGTTAATTTTATGCCATTTAAAATTCGAATTATTTGGCGTTGATCGGGATCGAATCGGATTCCCCAGATTCGCGACCATACATCAGGCACGCGGCAACGAGACCCCATAAGTAAATGGCGGGAGGTATTGTGTTGGTCACATCAGATTTTTCATTTTAAAATTACTTCTAAACTATCAGTAATGGCGAAAAATATTTCAAATAAAAAAAATTGATATTTTCATTGTCCATCCAATGGCGTACGAAAATAATTTTTATATCGATAAATTTTCGAGACAAACTTACATTTTTTTAAATGGAACCCATATTTAATTTTTGGTTAAAAAATACTTATTTTTTCCTGTTTCGATTGGTGTGTTATGTTTTAAATATTTTTTTAGATCATTACTTTGTACCTACTTACGTAAATTTAAAAATATAGAATTAAAATTAAATTATGAAACAGAGTAGGTATGATATAAGTTATTTAAGTAAAATGGAATACTATTTTTTAAAAAACTAATGAAATTGCTGATAAAAAAATATGAAATTTTTGAAATATAATATTTTAAGGGTAAAAAAAAATTCAAACACAATAACCCTTATACCAATCGAAAAAGAAAAAATAAGTTTTTTTTTTTTTTTTGAAGCAAAAATCAAATAGTTTGTTTTGTATCTCGAAAAAATATTTTCGTACGCCACTGGATGGGCAATGAAAATATCTAACTTTTCTACTTGAAACATTTTTCTAAATTATCAATTGTTTAAGATTTATTTGAAAATGAAAATTTCGACCAAAATCGGTTTTACGCCATTATCTAATAATGTATGAGAATTTTTGGAAAAATAAAAGCCATCTACGATGGGCACCCAAAGGCGCACCACATCCCATTTAACTTAACTCAAGTCGTATCTCTTATAGTTCCAAGAGTTCCAAATGGTGGTCTTCGAAATCCGGACATTCTTTATAAACTTATACGTTATATTGGTGAAAAAAATATTATTAAGCATAAATAACATAAATAAAATGTAAGTTTTTCTAATAAATTATGGAATATTGAAATAGTTTGCCCATTGTTTGACAATATTTTGTTGTGATACAAACTATAGCGGTAGGTGGCACTAGTGTATGCCCATTGATGGTTTCATGGTAGGCAGGCGTAAGAGGCCCGCGAGTTTCGCTTTTAAAATCAGGCAACCAATCAAATTACAAGGACATGATACGTCATCCTAAGTATTAATCGTCTTCAATTGCTTGTAGTTTGTGAACTAATTAATATATTAAACAAGATTCTATCAAAGGTTGTTAAAATTTGACTATGGTATAGTATCGCATTATTTAACTATACTAATACGAATCTGTAAATGCAACAGGAGCAGTACTTGATGGTTATAGCATTTATATCAAATATTTTATGAAATTAGACCACATGAGACCTTAATATGATATTTATCATGTTTATTACGATAACAAAATATGTATATTTAGCCAGAAAATGTAGATAAAGAAGCGCAATATAATAGGTAAATATTATCCTCAAAATGTTGACATAAATATAGATATATAAAATTAAAATAAGCCTGTATTTGTACGAAGAAACTTCCAAGAAAACAATGTTTCATAAATTGTATAAATGTCCAAGGTCATATGATTTACTTCATACAATCACATAGTAATTAAGTTTTATCTCTTTATCAATATAATAACATCAGTAAAAAAGCTCTTTATATAGCCTGTATATCAGCACCATACTGTCTGAGGTAACTTCTCTCACTTCCCGCATAATTTCTTTCTTGAAAAACCCGCGCATGTAAATTAAAGATTTTTGCACATGAAAATAGCCAATTACATCGTCATTTACATCTCACTAAGTATTTACCTAAACGTGCGGCTTGGCTAACTGTTATTAATTTGAATATAATAACACGCTGTTACACTTTATTACAGTTGTTAGTTGAGAGAGTGCGCGATCACAAATCGTGTTGGCTAGAAGCTACGTTTCTAGCTAATGAATATTAATTTTGCTTGCTTTGATTACTTAAATGGTCCGTTTTTTTTCATTTCATTTTAATTTGACTTGATGTCGAAGTTATGAAGAAGGTTATTCAGGACTTCTTAAAGGTTAATTAAAAGCGTGGGACGATTACTTATCAAAAAAAATCAAATTTTTATTTGTTTACCTGGTCTGCAAACAAATTTAAATGAGTTTTAAGCATAAGATGCCTCATTGTTGAATATCATTCAAAATTAATGACATTTAGGTGTTATAGAAGTTGTTTCAGAAAATGTTTCAGGGTATTGAAATTGCTCCATTCTTCAAATAAATTTAGTTTTCTAATAATTATGAACTTTATGATAAATAAACATAAAAGAAACATAAAACTGATCGAGGCTTTACTTTCCAGTAAAAATTAAACTGATATTGATTTACCAAGGTACAGTGTGTTAAAAAAACCTAACTCGGAATAGCCTATGAACAAAGAAACGTATCTCAATTTAAAAGTATTTAATTAAATGTCAATTTGACTCGAGATGTCAGAAATGTTATCTAAAGAAATCAAAGCTTTTCTTGTTGAATCATATTTTAGATATGGAAATAAATTAACGGCGAATGACAATATACTGTATCCTTCTTTATTATCCTTTCTCCTTCAAATTACATTTGAAGATCAATTTTGATAATTTGACTTTTGAATTGAATAATGATCAGACATACGTTTCTTTGTTCAGAGCCTAATCCGATTTAGATTTTAGATAATTGTATATTTTTCGATTAAGTACGTACATTATTTTTTAGATTTATTTTGAACATGAAGCAAATAAATTGTGCGTGTTCGGTGCGTGTTATTATTATTAATGCGTTTCACGTTAGAAAATAGCAGATAGCGCTGGAGAGCCGACCGTATTTTTTTATGCATTAAATAAATAATTCGTGGAACCATACTTTGTCAATATTAAATATTTTATCCGTAAAAATGTACAATACTTGAATATTAAAAATTACAAAATTGATATCAAAAATATGGTTAAATACCACTTACTTCTGTGTATTTTATTTGATGACAACTGACAGGTGATATTATTTTTTTAGTTTTGGAACTTATAGGCGTGCATTCTGATCAATCAGATGACATCATTTATTTCTCTATCTTTACCAATGGACCAACGTTATATTCTTACGTGAAACGCACTGATGCGTAGTTCCAAGAGGCTTAAATTTTATGCTAGACTTAAACAAAAAAATGCAGTAATATATTATAATTAATTAACATTTCATTGCGATACAATGTTGTCAATTTAAGTCAAGTATAATATTTAAGTTACGTTGCAACCGGCCATTAGTCCATATGTACGAGTACATTCGCTATGGATTAGTTAATATTTATCACACAAACCGAATCCATAGCACTGATGTGGCGGCACAATTTATTATTGTTATATAATAATTATAATTTTGAGCTATCGAAATTTTGGGCAGTACGAATTAAAAATGAAATCACCAACTTCATTAAACTTGGGAAATATTAAAATATAGTTAATTTTTTATAGTCAATATAATATTTACCACGTTTACATGAAGTCTGATAATGACGCGAAACTGTTTACATGCAATTTGCAAAATAGGTTTACAGATTGATTTGAAAACAGTTTCGGGGCATTCGCATTTGGGTGATTGACAGATCCTCTTCACTACAAAACTACACAACTGTTAGTTTATTTGTATCTAAGCTGAATTTTAAGAGTTTACATGAGTAGTTTTGAAACAAGTTTTCAAGTCAAATCCATGAGTTTTAGTTTTGATTTGAGATAACTTAAAACAATTTTGACACTGTATACCTATACCTGCATGGCATTTTCAAAACTAAAAACGGTTTCTAAATTGCATGTACACTCAGTATAATAAATGATTAGACTTTAAGGAACATAAGTTAAACATAAAATCTACTTATTTAACACATGTATCTATCAATCATGATATATCAATTAAATAAATAATTAGTTGTACATTTATAAAGTAACACAAATATGCTTTCAGTATAATAATTTATTTACTTCTAATAGTCACCTATCGGCCAAGGTGCTGTCATTGTGTGTCACTTTTGGAAAACATTACTTTAAATTGCAATATATAAAACTGCCGATAGAAAAGGATAGAGGCATGAGGCATATAATAATGTGCTGCATTATTCTGTCATATATAGTTGTATGTATAATTTATTTATATGTTTAATAAGGTAATGTTGGCATATAATTTAATAGATTGGGATCATTTGAAATTATAAATGATTAATTGTGCGTATAAAACATAAATCATAAACAATTGAAGGTTGTTTGATATCCGGTGCGCAACGGATATTTTCTCATATTCTTAGTTGGCAATGATATTTTTTTGGAATAACGTTCATTTTTTCTATAATTAATAGTTATCGATAGCTAATTAGATCAAACTTTAAAGGGCAAACGGGCGTCGTTTATTAGATTTACTTATTTGATACTGATATTATCACACTTATTAAAATGTAATTTTAATCCCAGATAATTAAAACAAAATATAATTTTTAACTAGTTTGTTGTGAAAAAGTGTTTTTTATTTTCAAAAATATAAAGATAGGTTATGTTCTGACTGAAAAATGTATATTTTTACAATTTTACTTGTATGTACAATACACCTTCGATGCTTTACATACACGTCCTATGTTCCATTAACGGCGTATGTGACTAAATCTTGATTTTTATATATATGACACTAGACAAAAAAATAAAATACCTATATATTTTTTTAAATCGGTTAATTATTTATAGTCTAGAAGAAAAATATTGAAAATTTAGAGAGGGATGTAGTGACGTCAACAGTCAACATGGTCCGAGCGTGGTAGATAAAAGACAGATAATGATTGCGCCTATTTTCTAAAGCTTGTTTGAAATGATCATAATTTTTTTAATTAATTTATTAACAAAATTTTGTGATCGTCAAACATATTTATAATGAAATTAATTTGTTATGGAATTAGATTTGACATATTTTAAGGAGGGATTGTATACAGAAAATTATAATTGAAGGAAAGATATATGGGTGAAGCGGAAGAGAACGAAGAAAATTTGGAATGTTAACATATATTAAAGACGGAGAGAATTACGAAAGGTTGAAGAGAGAGGCGCAGGACAGAATGAGAATGGCATATGGAGACAGCATTTCCGTTGAGACCTGTCCCAAGGACAGAATCTACAAATGATGATAATGATTTGTCATAACATTCGTTTCCAATGAAACCAATTTGTTACGAAATCTATTAGTTATTAACAAATTTAATAATAAGTTATGATCATATTAAACAGGCTGTACTCAATGGTAAATTTTTAACAATTCGTTAAACAATATTCACCAATCAAGTACATAATATGTATAACAAAAAACTGGATTTTTAGATATCAAATTGCTAAAAATCAAACACTTTGTTACAGAATAGGCTCGAATGTCATACGGAAGAAATAAAATCTCCATGTACTTCCTTTCTCCAAAACATTAATTTGCAAATAACAATACTAATACAAAGTAATATTTAGGTTTAATTATTATTATTATTATTATAATGAGAAACTATAGTAATTCATTTTTATTTTATGACATACCGGGTAGTGGCGATTAGGGGAATGTCTTCAACAACCGAATATTCAAAACCAGAGAATATTCAAAGCCAGAATAATGCATACACAGAATCATTCGCATCCCGAATATTCGAAAACAAAATCGCGCATCGCCAGAAAGCGCTTCGCCCGAATCATTCGAAAACCGAATACGTGGGCATGGTCAAGCGGAGGTCACTTTAGGATAGGTTAGATTTGGATGGGTTTATACGCTTTCGTGCAATACGCGATTCTGTTTTTGAATATTCGGGATTTGAATGATTCTGTGCAAGCATGTTCTGGTTATGCATATTCTGGCTTTGAGTATTCTGGTTTTGAATATTCGTGCGTTGAATATGTACCTATGATTAAGGGTGAACATAGAGATTTAACATGCAATGTTAGTTAAGCATTTCCCTGTTCTCCTGTTCATTTTAAAGCAAAAGCTGTGTAGTGCAAAGTTGTTTAGAATTAAAAACTGCATATAAAATTATTTTTATATTTTTTTATTATATTTTTTGGATTTTCGCAATATAAAAAAAACTTCTCTTTTATTCTCTATGCTTGGTATACAGCATTTTTTTTATATTGTGAACATAAACGGAATTGTTTTATCAGAGATACTTGTATACAGCCATCTTAATTTTTATACTTGTAAAATCAGTTATCAGACAGGCACCAGGTAGTAAATTTTGGAGTGCGTCAAATTTTGTAATATTTACATCTGCAAACAAATAGAAAATTTAGTTCAAATATTATTACAACAATATTTTCGCACCATATTTAATAATAACTTTATTTATCTTATCTTTAAATTTACAAAAGCTGATAACCGGTAATCTTAAATTATACCTACAGTATTTTTGCAAGTTCTTCATCCATGAAACTCATGTAAACGGCAAAAACTCGCCACTGTGTCTCTCTGTAGGGCGGGAAATGAAGACGTTGAGTGGATTCTGATTTCTGACAAAATGTTACTTCTTGTAGAAGACGTGAATAACCACACGTTCGGTCCCCTGGACGGGTCCATCTACGCCACCATCGCCAAGAAGCCGGAACTGTCTCCCGGGGCCGTCTCCAGCCCTCTCACCGTGTCTATGGACTCGGGGATCTCTTCTGCAGGTAAGGATCATGTTTATTTTTATGTCTTGTAGTTGTGTGTAGTTTTATATATGTAATGTGGATGTAAAATATTGCAAAATCCAACTTTTAAAATAAATTTTAATTACGTTTCTTGTATTTTTATTGCTAAATATTAACATAAACCAATCTATTAATATCTTAAGTTCTGCCTGTACTGAGAATGCCCGTTGGTTGACTACTGGTAAATATTTTTAATATATTAAATATATCGGTACCTACTCAAATAGGCGTAAAAGCAGTACGGAAAAACAGTATTTATATATTTTATTTACAAATTTAATTTCGCAAGTAATACTATAACTAAAAATATTTTTTATTTAACACTATTTTTATACCTATCATAGACTACGGTTATCTCGCAATGACATAAGCCACTTACAAATCAAGTAACTTAAAATAAAACTAACTCTTAATTCCAATTTGTTTATGTCCCATGCTTTAAAATGATTACAAACTACAAGATAATTTGCGTTTATCCGCTGCTTTAATAAACAAGGACAGATAGAAAATATTGCGGATGGCTTCGCAACAGTTTACTATAATAATAATGCCGAAACGCTTACGATCTTGAAGAAAACAATTTTTGTCTTGAGTGTAGTAATATATATTTACCTCCCGCCATACCGTATGTAAGGAAGGTAATGTTTTCGGTCCAAAATTTGTGTGTGTGTGTGTCACGCTTTTTACTTCCACGATAATTTATATTAAACTTCCAAAAAAATTCCGTATTTAAGCTTTCTGCATTCATATAAAGAGTTTATTAGATTTTGGGTAACATTGGACAACCGGAAGAGATACTTTGCTTGAATGAAGAACTATATTAAAATATAATCCAAAATATTTCAATTTTAGAATTTAAGACTTTTATCATGGGGAACAACATATTAGATTTTAGCTAAAATTGATAAACCGGAAATGATACTTAAAACTCTAAACAGATTTTCTTGAAAAAATATATTAAAGTATAATCCAAAACTTCTCAAATTTGGTATTTAAAACTAGTATATAATTTGAAACAACATATCAGATTTGGACTATTTATGATAAACCGGAAGTGGTACTTAATTTGGAGCTCTTAACAGATTTTCGAGGAAAAACAATAAAATATAATCCAAAATTTCGTATTATAGATTTCTCTATTTACTGGAACAACAAATTAAATTTTGTTTACAAACGATCAACCGGAAGTGATACATTACTTAAAGCTCATTGCTATTTTAAACCTTTTTATCTCGCACTTTTTACCCGCTTAAAGCCTGTTTTACATTATCATAAATTTACATGCATTTTTACAACTTCGTATTTGATCACAAAATTTCAATGATTACACGGTAATAAATTTACAACTTCTTATGGTACCATACGATGCTGTAAAAAATTCTCGAATAGGGCATGTTCTAATTTTGAAGGTCATTTACTTCACATTTTGGTGATATTTAGGGTTTTCATTAAACAAAAGTTTACATTTCATGTGTAGTTGCAGGTAATTGGCTACTCTGTTCTATGAAACTTTTCACAAAACCCAAACGTCAAGTTCAAATGAAGAACAATGAATAGAAAAATTAAAAAAATATTCGTAATTGTCGCAGTTGTTAATGCACAAAATAAGATTTTGAAGTGTAAACGAGCGCGACACACAGATGAAAACATCAGCTGTAAACATTTGAGAAGTTAGTAAACCGTAGTAGTAAACTGTTACCAACATATAAAAATGTACTTAAGTTGGCAACAAGCAAACATGTCACAAATATTTGGCCGTGTAAAACCAAAAGATTTTGATCAAAAATTATTATGTAAAAATGAAAAATTTTGCATGTAAATTTAATTGTAAATATATGGTTGTGTAAAACAGGCTTAATTCAGGCGGATTAGACGAGATAAACGTAGTCATAGATACGTTTATATTATTCCGGCTCATTTAGGTAATTGTTCTAATTCATTTAGTCCATGAAACTTCATTGTAGGTATATTTAATAACCACAAAATTATTAGTGAAGTAATCAAACATATATACAATTATTACATATTAGTTATTACATATTTATGTAATTTATTTTTTCACATTCAACCTTTTCTTTTCATATAGTTAACATACAACTAAATATTACAGCATCACATATATCATCATTTCAAAGGCTTAAACTTAATTAAAAATTACAGTTCAAATTATTTCTAACTCCAGATCGTTTATTGTAAAATCGTAGCTGATTGTGTGTAGTGTAGTTAATATCAAACGTCGCAATTATAAAAAATATGATATATGTATGGATGAACTCTATAGGAAGTAAATTATACAGTTTCAACAAAATTGCAAGTTTCCTAGGTCACGTAGGCATCGTTTATTTTATAATATGTATTTATCTTATAAAGTGATAAGTACATATTTTATTTACATTATGAATGAGTTTTTTTTTCTACTTGTTATCTGGGAATATAACGATAAAAACTAGAATATATTACCGATTTACATATCTTTAAATTTTTATTACTCCAGATATGACTCTATTTCTGTTTTTAAACACATTTTCTTAATGGGGAAGTTTACCGTATTTTTTTATTTTCTTATTTTACTAAGAATGTCTTCATAAGTGATATTCCATATTGTATTTCACTCAAAGATGCCTAGATTTCTCCAAAAATGAAATTTTCTAAAATAATGACGTCACAGAAGTTCACGGAGAACTATAGTCTACCGTAAGCAGGTGCGCGCTGGTTCACATGGCAACAGGAAGTTTTAAAAATGACATCCACTTGTTTTGACGTTTATAAGCAGTGACAGTTCTGTGTTGCGATTATTATAGTTTTGTTGTTCTTCTTGTGCATTATATTTATTTCATTTAGTGTATTATTGTATTCAATATTAAAAATTAAATATCGTATAATAGTTTTGAAAACAAATACAATTCCAATACGAACTAAAAAATCCTAACCTCACTCCGCGATAACGTAAACAAACCCACGTGAACTAGACAGAAGTGTGTAGTGTAATGCCTCAATAAACGTTCAAAAAGTCAGGTCTCACCATGCTTTCTAGGCAATAAGTCACTTGTGACGTCACAAAAGTTCGATGATAAATAATTAATTATAAATAAACGGGAACATCATTTTAATTTTCAATTACATTTTAACTTATAATTATTCATATATTTACGATTAAAAAATATTTCACATGAAATTTCAATCACGCTAAACTTCCCCATTAGAGCAAGTACTTTGGGGAGACACATAAATGTAACTCAAAACGATATTTTTCGATTTCAGTCATATTTCATTTTTTAATAAATTGAATACTAAGAACCCAAAAATAGTTTTATTCTACATCTGTTATAGAAAGCACCTCCTATTTAATTTATTTTAGTATACAAAGTAGTCGTTTTTATTACAGTGAAAAAAAGTTCCATTACGTGTTAGTTTTTCACTCCTGCACTCAATTGCAATTAGCAACTTTCCGAAATAATAACAATGTCAAATGGTGGTTCAGTGGCGAGATTTGGGAGTGGCAAGTGTGGACAGTTGCCACCCTAAAGTTTCGATAACCAAGGGTAGATTATTTGAGAAGATTATGTTAACTTTAAATAGTAGTAATTTTATAGCAAATATTTATAAATAAAAATTTAATAATTGAAATTGAAAACCAGAATATTGTACTTATTGATACTTAAAATGTCAAAATAGAACTTTACATTTTTATAATAATAAAAAAATATTTCATTTATTCAGTTATTCTAATTAAAAATATTTCAATATTTTTGGGGGTTGAAGATTTACATTTACACATTTTAGAATAATTAACATTGAATAAAAAGTGAGTTTAAAAATATGTACCTCAACAAAAGCAGAAATCGTGCCCCGCTAAAGTTTGAAACTTTTATAATTATGTCATTACATATGTCTGCTGGTAGTCCTTTCATTGTTATAGGAGAAAAAAATTAAATATAGATGGCAGGACAACGACAAAATGGTTGTAGAATGGGGGATCCGTACTAGTAAAATAGAACTATCATTTGTTGTTTTTACTTCAAAGTGTAAACATTTAAATGATTTAGTGGAATATATCATTTATATTCAAAATAAACATTTATTTCACCACATCACCAACAAATGATAAGAATAATTAATATTTTCCCCATTCTCTAGGTTCACAATCCCCCACAGATGTCAGATACTTTGATTTTTTCTCAAATACAACTTGTGTGTTCTTAAATTAATCCTTGATTTGCCGTCCTTTACTCGTCTATAAGTATTTATTTAATATTAAACCTAATTCACCTTTTCGTCACTTGTGCAGGTCATCAGCAAGCAGCTCACACGACAGCATCTTCTGCGAGTCCTCCTCCTACTGCCCAGCCATCTCCTCTAACACCTGAAGACCAGCACCGGGAGCTGGACGATCTTCTCACCGACATGCTACTCACGGTGGAAAATATCCCGGACGTCACTCCCAAGTACCGGTATGTTCAAAAATATCTAATACATAGCACTAGCATTGACAGTTAGGAGGCAACAAAGTTTTACTTTCTCTGCCTTGAAACTTGTAACTGTCAATAAAATTATTCATATTTGTTTTTACATAGCAACTCTAATGACAATAATGATGGAAATATTTAAAAAAATAATATTAATTTTAAACAAAAAAGTTTTGTTCAATACGGCAAAAAAAGCCTATTCATTGCCGAGACTAAATTCAAAGACTTAGATTCGCTTCGTCCTTCACACACCGCCATGGCAAAGAATCTGCTACTTTTTGCCAAATAACTATAATATTAAAACGTCCATAGTGGGATGATGTGAACTAGAGTCCTGCGCGGGTATACTTTTTCAGACCAGCACCCGACCCGTACCCGCAACATTAAGACCCGCACCCGGTCCGTACCCGACTCAGTTAATTTTAAATTGAACCGCAACCTGACCCGTACCCGCTAATGTTATACCCGAACCCGGTACCCGCTAAATAATTACCATTAATCTGAAATGAAGATGGAAAATTTTACTTTATTTATTTTAAAAAAGAAAACAAAAAAATGTATGTTATACATTTTATTCCTTATTAATACAAAGTATATAAAACAAAACATTTATTCTTTAGATATATAGGTAATAAATTTTTAAATACAAAAAAATATAGTCATATTATTTACAAGTTACTATGTAAAAATAATATATCGTCCACAGTTCTTAGATTAAATTTTGTTCTTCTTTCTTGAACAACGAAACCAGCAGTAGAAAAGTCTCTTTCACTAGGTGCACTAGTGGCTGGAATGCATAAAACTGAACGTGTTATTTCTGCTAAATGTGGTAAAAGGGCTTCATTTATTTTCCACCAATTTAATAAATCAAAATTCTCTTCATTTTGCATTATTTTCATTTTGCAGTAAATATCAAACTCATCAGTCTGTAATTCAACATTTTCGTCACTAGAATCTTCAAATATGCCAACAGAAAATATGAACAATGATTATAATAAAAAGGAAATAAAAAGTAAACATGTGACCCAACCCGATATCCGCGCGAGTCTTACCCGCGCCCGACCCGCAACCCGCAAAAGAGACCTTGGAACCGCACCAAGCGGGTAACCCGCGGGTACCCGACCCGATGCAGGTCTCTATGTGCACATTGTCAGTAAATATGTATAGACTTGCGCAAAACTATTTTCGCTTGCAATTCAACCAAACACAACAATAACCTCACAAACACAAAAATCACTCGAGGCGAGTTTTGTGCATTAAGTGAATTGCAAGCGAAAACAATGGGAGCCTTAGCGCACTTTTGTTCACGGTAGAGGCGCTGGTAGGAGTGGTGGGCGACTCACTGTCTCACCTTCAATGAATCTTCAATGACAAGAATGACAGTTTAATCTCAGGTTTATTACAAACAAAATCAAAATACGTTTTGCTGTGTTATTAAACTGCGACGAATTAAACAAATATCGGTTTAAATTTACGTTTTTCGTCCTGTAGTCTTTGCGTCCCTGCGACTTAATTTTCATTTTAAGTTTACTACTTTCTTTCCATATTTCATACTCACATATTTTAAAACCTTTATTTACCTATTTTTATAGTATTGCATACAAAATATAATTTTATTCTCTGAAATATTTCATTATGAAGCTTTATTTACACAGGACAAAATTACTTTTTCTCACCCTAATTTTCATCGTGTAAAGGTGCGTCCAGACCAAGCGCGCCGAACCGAACTGAACCGCGCAATACGTTCGCGAACGGTACAAATCGCTTCAGTGTGGACGGCAAACCGTGCACGAACGTGCATTATTGCGCACAAGCGAACGCAAATAAACGTGATCCGCAATCTGTCGGTACATCAAAGAGATTCGCTTGTTTGCTCTTGCGCAATTTGGACAGCAAAACAGTAGTTTGACACGTCGAAAAATTATTATAAATACAAATCTAAACGAGAAAATAGTGTTTAGATAAAATATTGGACGATTTTGTTCGAAGGGTTCGATCACTCCGTTGTGTGTCATGCTCAAAAGATCCTTCTCATAAAATCAATGACGACATTTTCTTGGCTTTTTATTTATTAGTGCATCATAAAAAATTATAAATGCTGCACATATTATGTCAAGTTCACTCATTATAGTAGTTAAAGTCTTATGTAGAACTTTGCTCGAGAAATCCGGAACCTGGTAGAACACTAACGAAAAAGTTTTATTTCTTACTTAGTTGGTATTTAATGTTCCCAACATAAATGTGGTAACTAAATTTAAATTGTGAAACAAAATTGTAGAGTGACATTCAGAATTTTTTTAAGTGTTTTAAAACCAATATTGTTTTTGAATATCAAAAACATTCTGACAGTCAAAGCCAGCACAATGCAAATAAAAATGCCAAGTGATGTTAAGAAACAAAAGGAGTTACGGCTCCTTTTGTTTCATGTAAAAACACTTCAACTCATGAGAGTTCGAGATCATATTATCCTTTGTATAGCATGAGTCACTCGCTCCACGTATAAGGAAAGTAAATATTGAAATGGATGTGTAATCTAGAAGACGGTTCTTCGGTTTAGTAAAAGATAACAACATTTTACAAGCTTCGTTTGCAATTGTATATTTTTATTTAAATTAATAAAATACATATTTTGCTGTCAGCAGGACATTTCCATTAAAATATTATCTAACAGTTCATTTACATTTTTGAACTACTTTGATTAAGAAACACATACAAAATGCAAATCTTACTTATATAAAAATTAGTTACGAACTAGAATATTTCGAAATTACATTTATGTTTACACCATAAACGTAAAAGTACCAGATATTTTTAACGATAAAATTCATATTTTAAATTTATTGTCACTATTAATACTTGAATCTAGTTCTAAGCAAAAAAAAATTGTAATAAAATATTTGATATTTGGTTTTATATAAGTTGTTTTCTTTTGGTGTGAAATTATTATGTAATGTAGGTACTGATTAAAAAAAAATAGAACTTTAATTATCGATTTATTGAATTAATTCTTGAAACACGTGGGAGTAAATACATTTACATATTATGTATAAGGAATTATCTTACTTTGTTTTACTCGTTGCAAATATTTTCTCGGTAAATAGACTTTTAATAGATTATTCAGTAATTTACATCATAATGTAACTAGTTTTTACTGTAATATACACTTTACCATATTTGGTAAACATAGTAATTTCATTTATGTATTGATATTGAATAAGCGTTAGATTTACCATTATTGTTTTATGGTATTAAGTAAATGTGCTCGTGCATACTAAAATTTTATAATAAGAAAATATATCCTACCATTTTCTTAATTACACTTATTAATTTAGATAAATTTGATTATATTAAGAATAGGTTAACTACATATTAAAATGTCTTTCAGAACAGTCAAACATAAATTGAACATTTTATCTTGTAGTTCCGTATTCATCAAATAAATATCACTGTGTCAATACACTTTACAAGCGTCTTCTTTAGGAAAGAATAAAAAAAATCAAAAAGTAATTAAATAATAAAAGTATGAGGTTCGATAAAAAATAACGAAATTTTTCATTTATTTCTCAAAGTAATAATTTATTCGTCAATATTAATATTGTCCCCTCAAAGTATTCCCCATTAGATATATTGCACTTAGGCCAACATGGTTTCTAATCTGCAAAACACTCGTCAAAATCTCTGTATAATATAGCCTTTAGCTCCTTCAGCGACTTTGCCTTTATCTCCTCCATGGTCCTAAAACATTGTCTATACAATGTTCCCTTCGTCTTCGGAAAGAGGAAAGTCACAGAGAGGTGTGCCATGGCTGTGGCAACACGACAATGTAGTTTTGGCCAAAAATCACGAATGGGAAGTGAACTGTGTTGTTGGTCCACAATTCTTTTTGCATGAACCATACGAAATATCAGTTTCCACAATATCTTCAATTATTGCCATATTTTCATTTCGTGGTTAATGTGCTTGCTAGGACACCCGACTCTCTTCATCGTCCACGCTTCCACACCACGTGTTCACGGCCCTCTTGGAAACATTTGTACCAAATCCTTGGTTCAACATAGCTTTATCTTTACCAGAAGCCTTACTCAACATTTGCACCACTTCACTGCAGTTTATACCATTTTTAACAACACAAAATTTAATGCAGATACTTTGTTCCGTCATTGTTTAAATTAAAAAATTGCCAAGACTGTAAAATGCGTCGTGAATAGCCGTGTTCCTTCGGGCTGTGATTGTGATTTTATGAATCCTGATTAGTTTAATCGTGATCCTTTTGAATCATGATTTAAAAATTATATCAAAAAAACAACTAAACACCACCTAGCGTCAAATGTCATATGTAGACCAATGCAAACTAACTTATTTTAATTTATAAATAATCTACTCTCAAGTTGTTCGTTGTTTTGTTCGTGAACGATCTGAGTCGTGAATCATCGCAATGCCAAAGAAAAGCAAATGTTGTGTGCCGAATTTTTACAAGTTGAATCTTAAAACACATCGTTTTCCTATTTATTACGAAGAAGTGTACAATATCTGGCTGGAATGTATTGAATTCAAAAAGTTGTTTGTTATAGATAGCAGGAAAAATACATAAAGAAAAATCAAACGATGTTGTAATATAAAATGCTTTTCTTTTTTCCATTGAAATTCCATTTAAATCAAATAATAGTACTAAATCCATGATTCATTCGCAAACCTTTAGTTCTCGGCGCGTACACAAAACGCGGTAGTTATACATCGAATCTGTTTGCGTTTCTTCATAGAGTGCGTCTTCTATAGGTCAGTATCTCTATTTTCCATGGTCAGCGTGAAAAATGAATCATATAGAAGTAAATAAAATGTTCTTGGTAAGGAATATGAAGTATGTTTATTTAAAACAAATCTTTTATGGAACATATTTTCTTTGTTTTCAATAGTTTAGGGGGCATTAAATGCTATTATAGGAAAATCATATGCAACAAACCCCACATTGTTAAATTTTTACACCTGAAAACTATGGAGGTAGGAATAATATGGAGAGAGCATAAACTTGAACTAGGGGTAAGGGAAATGTCACCCGGTGGGGACGGACGCAGGTACTGTAGTAGTACACATTGTGGTGGGGATTCGCGAAACATCTAAAGAAAAATCAATATAAAACGCGATATATATCAAAAAATCGCAAACAGTAAAACATTTCTTCAACACGTACAAAAAAATGCAATGCACAATTAACAGAAAAAACCTTATAACTTCAAATTGACTTGGGACAAATTGTAGAGGAGGAAGCGGCTTCACTAGCTATTGCAAATACTCCATATTATTCCTACTTCCATGCTGAAAACCTATTGTCAGTCATTTTTAAATTTGCTCTGAAATGAATTCGTGTGATTACTCAAAAAGGATGATTCAGAAGGGAAAGGGGAAGGTTGTCTATTGATCACAAAAAGAGAAAGTGGGGATAACGAAACGAAAAAAAACATACTTCTTAATCATAATAACTTTGATCGTAAATCACATCCCGAAGGAACACGGCTATTATGTACCTAGTTGTCAAACTCAAACTACGAGTCTAATATGATTAAAACTTGACATATACCTCCTTCACAGACCATACGAAAGTAATAAAAAAAATCTGATGTGGCCAGCACATAACCTCTCGCCGTATATTTTACCTGGCTGTATGCATAAAACAAAGAATATTTTTATAAATACAAATAATATATTCATATAAATCTATGACGTATAAACTTCTTTATTATTCAATAATAGCATGTCTCAACATAAAGATATTTTACCATAAATTATGTTACAATAAATTACAAAGTAGAGTTTACCATATAAATATTAGGCTGGTAACAGCAATTTTCAATTCGAACAACCTTGTTTACTCTCTCTTCATATTCTTCTAGTAAAAACATTAATTTTGGGCGGTCTAAAATGTATATATCTGGATTGTGCATCTATTCTTACATATCTTCTTTTACATTTTATTTTTTCATACTTGTTATATCTAAATAACACTAATTCCCTTTAATAAAGTGACGGATAGATTGCACTCCGATTATTCTTATATTGATGTGTAATTTTGTCAATATTTACAACTTACTTGAGAAGAATTTGATAGCTTTTTCGCAATTCAAAGTTACTCTAGTCTACAGTGCTGGTGTACATTGTCCCATAATGTTTGAAACAAATTTAAGTCCTTCAACCTAGACTTGTCATCTCCATAATAGAGACAGATCAAGAATTAAGGGATTCTCCAAGTAAATTTTTCTTTCGTTACTCATTATTTCTGACACTGACATTTATCTGTCACAAATAATTAAAATTTTCAACTATTTTTCATGGCATCCTTTCGGTTGTAAAATTAATTACAACAGTTTATTTTATATATTATATCCCTTTTATCTCTAAATCTATAGAATATATATAAAAATATTTAAATTTATCAGAAAGAGAATTTATTTTTCTTTAATATTATCAAGAAAAATTTTCAAAAAATAATATTTAGAAGATTTTTTTTCAAGAATCTTCTACTTCCGGTTGTCCAATTGTTACCAAAACCTTTTCAGATCTTCCCATGAATGTCCGATTGGGAAATACGTAGTTAAACAAATTTAAAGTCTTATAGTTTTTGAGTAACCGTCCTTCCAACATCCTACATACATACACACACACACACACACACACACACACACACACACATACATCCACACACACACACACACACAGACATCATCGTAAAAATGTTAAAATCGGATTGTAGGGACCTTAAAACGTGCTTATACAATAAAATCTGGATATGCGATTTTTAGCATGAATGCAATACCTCTCTTAGCGAGAGGTAAAAAGAGTTCAAACGGAAATGAATAAGGCGCGAAATTCGTAAATTCTCGTTACTTTTTTATCAAACCTCGTATTAATAAAAAACAAAAATGTGTAAATTGCATAATTAATAGAAGTCAAGCCTTGCCAAAGCATTATATTGATTGCTGTTAATTTTTATATTGCGTATGTATTAATAATTTCTAACAAATTCTATAAATTTATATATTACTGTAAATAATTTACGTATTTAGAAATTATCCTTTATAAAAATATAAAATCCACGAAGCTGTAAAGTGTGCGTAAGGATTCGGGAATTCCCTCCACGCTCCCGCTCCACATCACATCCATAAAAGCCTTGCTGATATTCCACTCACTGCCGTGGGTTGTCGCAGGCATTTGTCGGAGTCCGCCAGCCGCGACGCGGACACTTCGCGATACAAGATCAACCAGTCGGACAACAACGGCCAAGATACGCTTACCTCCGTCATACACACGCTGGACAATGTGAGCTTCATCGACGAGGACGACAAGGAGATCCCCTACCACGCCAGGCAGGATTCCAGGCCCTTCACCTACGGATCCGTCGTCGAAAATACTGGTCAGTTTTGCTTTGTTTACAAACTTCGTTACCTTATTTTATATTATCTGTTCAATTACTTATGTGTATAACATTAACAGCTGTGACTTAATACAGGAACAACCAATGTCAACATTTCGCAATTTTGGGAATGAGTAATGAGTGATTTAAAATCAACAAGAAACTTTCAGTGTTAATAATACAAGGAGTTCGTTTCTGTAAAACTTGACATACTGCACTATTACTGTTGTTTGCAATTGTCACTAATTCTGTGATTTAAACTATCTATCTATACCACTAAAGCCCTTTAATATTTTACTAATATGTCTACATTGCTTATTAATGCAATATTTTTGTTTTGTTTTATGGCATGACATTGGGACATTGGTTCATTGGATGCTGATTCCTAATATGGTCCTTCACAGTTAAAGTTTACCTCTTCTTGTGTATAAAAATATAACGATTTTTGGTCAATAACACAATTTAATTTTCGTCAAAAATTGATATTGGTTATTCTTCCATATTGAGTCACAGATATATTCATTTACAATAAAGTAAATAATATTTTAACCTCGATATTAACATACAAAATAATAAAGAAAAAAAATATTTAACATCAATAACTTATTCGTAATTAAAATATTTGTTTTATTAATCAGTTACAATTATTGTGATTGAATCAATCCTGGTTCGAATCTAATCTAAGATCAACTTATCAAAGAGATGCATACAGGCTGTTAACAAAAGGGTAATTTTTTTTGAAGGAATATTAACCAAAATAATATTAACCACGATAATATTAACCAAAATGAGTAAATAAGCTAAATCAATGAGTTTTTACGGGGTTTACCTCTGCTATCTCGAAAACTATAAGAGTTACGGCTTCGATTAAATGAGACTTTTTGTATACCTTTCAGAAGTCATCTTATATGTGCTTTTGTTTTTTTTTTTAATCAAATAATTGTACTAAATTAAATGTGGCGACCTTGACCAATATTTAATTTTCAAATAACTTCGTAACTATTAGAAATTGAGAAAAATGTTTTAAATAAATTTTTGTTTTTTTATAGTATATTTACGGACATAGACAAAATTTTGTTCGATCATTATCTTCGTCAGTATTTTTTCAGTTTTTCGTTTTTCTCGGAAACAGTTGAGATCCGGACCTATGTTGATTAAGTTTTATTTACTCATTTTGGTGAGTACTATAAATATGCCCTCAATTTTTTTACCCTTTTTTTAACACCCTGTAAGACTGAAGGATTCTTTTCAGTTCACACAACAATGTGAAATTGTGAAGTAACTAATTGAAAATTTTGGATAATAGCATAACCCAAACATTTCACTTAGTACAAATATTTTAAATTAGAAAAATAATACTGTAATTTGTCTCCCAAATAACAAACTATTAGTACACATTAAACAAATTTCAAAATAATGAAAATAATAAAGCTTTAGCTAAAAAGTATTAATATATTTGTAAAATATCAAAGAAATTAATGATAAAAAATTAGAAATTTAATTCGAGAAAAATATTTTTTTTTTATATTTTTATCATTGCATCAACAATATTAAAATATAATGTATTCACATTTACGTATAATAATTAAACAAAATGTAAATTAATACTCTGGAATATACATAACATATCATCTGTTAGTAATAAAATTGTTATTTTGCACACATGAATTATGAGAATTGTCAAAATAATTACATTTTGTGTTAAATGAATTGTTACATGTATGCCTAATTACAAAATTTTATTAAAGGATAACAAAATTAGATATGTAAACGCGCTTCAGTTAAAATTATTGCAATTTGTTTTAATTGTTGTTGATAAACATTAGTTTATTCATTTATTTAATTACCTATTAAAATTTATTGCAGGCACCATGATAACCGCCCAAAAAGGACTAGCCAGTCCAAGTCTAGTCCGCAAAGCCAGTTTTAACAAAAGTACCGGGGACACGTTGAAAAAAGTCCAAACTCAAGTGTACAACCCTGACCCAATATACAAAGAAATCGAGAAGTATGATTCGTACAAGAAAGATCCCATTGAAGACATCTTCACCCGAAGCGCAAACGAGTCATACCGCCGAGAATACAAAGAACAGGACATATACAAAGATGACTATAGGAGGTACGAGCCGCTGAAGAGGAGCTACACTGAGGGCACCCTCAGGAGATCGCCCGAAAAGATCGTAACGAGCTACAAAACATCGCAGACGACGGTCACATCGCCTTATTCGGACTCCGAGAGTCTGTCTCCTCCCAGCGGATATAGGAATTCGCCAAGGTCACCGGAATTCCACGAAAAGTGAGTTATTTTATTCTTGTTTGTTTTAACATCATAAGTGATTCAGCCATCCTGAAACTGTCAAATGCAGATCGTTGTTGCAATATGAAAACAAAATTGAGAGTGTGATTATTATTTTTATGATGATCGTAAAATTAAATATTTATGAGCACATATTACCTACTTGTCATGCATTTACATTTACTCAAAATATTGCATTTGCTCAAGAAGATATTAGGTATTATATTTTGCAATAAATATTTGTTCCAACAAAATTAAAATGACAATAGTAAACTCAAAGAAAGTTTCTACATTGTTAAGTGTCTATTCACGAAGGCATTGACAAGTTCATAAATAATGGTCGTTAATTTTATCGTTCTTGTACCAAATCTAATAAAAACACTCTTGCAGCAACAAAGATCCATTTTCCAGGAAAGAAAATTAATCAGAAAGTTCAAAACAATTGTCCTCATGACAAAGTCAACAAGTATTCTTACAAAATAAGAAAACGTTTGTCTTTTGTATGATTGTATCGCATAACAAACGTCACAACGTAAACATGAATGAAAAGAAAACCATTTCTGGGTAACCTTGAACTCCGGTAACAAAAAACACGCCATCTGTTCGCAAAACCGAAGAAATTTTAATATTCATAATGAAAACCAGTTTGTATTGTTGCACTCAAATAGAGATGATTGTTTCATAACCCAGCAATGAATTTCCGCGTGATTTACGATTAGATTTATGTCGTTTTAAGCGGAAACGATGCTATAGTATTACACGTGTTATTTAACCCACATTATAACTCCAGGCACTTATATCGACTACATTCTCGCCTACTCGATCAAAGAAATTCCTTTTCGCCTGTTTCGTGGTTATAAATTTCTCAACTGTGGCTCTTACACGTACAATTTCGATCACATGATGTTGCACAAGGATGGGTTATTTATAGGTACTAAGTTTTTATTGATTCCACACATTCGACTATCGAAATAATTGGAATATACCCGTTTATCTTGCTCTTGTATTAACATCAATTTATTTGGCTATCTGAACATCACCAAATTTTAAGTGTCTGTGGTGCAAATGAATGTACTGTAGATGTAAATTGAACTGGTCAATGGATCCTGATGCTCATTTTTACCTCTCGCTAAGAGAGGTATTGGATTCATGCTAAAAATCGCATATCCAGATTTTAATGATTAAGGACGTTTTAAGGTCTCTACAATCCGATTTTAATATTTTTACGATGATGTCTGTCTGTGTGTGTGTGTTTGTGTGTGTGTGTGTGTGTGTGTGTGTGGGGACGTTGGAAGGACGATTTGTCAGAAACTATAAAACTTAATATCTGATTAACTACGTATTTCTCAATCGGACATTACTGGGAAGAGCTGAAAAGGTTTTGGTAATAATTGGACAACCGGAAGTAGCAGATTCTTAAAAAAATATTCTAAATATTATTTTTTGAAAAATTTTATTCTTGCTAGTATTAAAGAAGAGTAAATTCTCTATTTGATACATATAAATATTCTTTTATATCTTTTATAAATTTAGAGATAAAGAAATATAAGGTATATAATAATCTATTGTAATAAATCTCACAGCCCAAATAATGTCATGGAAACCAATTGAAAAATTAAAATGTTTGTAACTGACAGATAAATAGTGTCAAAAATCCAGAGACATTACTGAAGATTTTTTCTGGGAAGTACATAGATTATATTCCTTCAAAAATACTGCCAATCCCCACAATGAATTGGAAACATTTCAAAAATTAGAAGAATAGGACAAAATTTCTTTATAGAATGAATTTAAAAATCTAAATATAAAGAATAGATATAAGTAGCATTTTTGGTGTAGAGTGTAGGTATACAAGAAATGTTAAATACAATAGGGCGCGAGCAGTCATGTGAATTTGTTGGCCTTGCCAAGCAGATATGGGGGCCCGTGTCAAAATGATAGTTAGTAATTATGTACATAGATGTCATATATCATAATTTTTATTTCTAAAGTTAGTGATTTTCCAATTCCATGTGGTATATTTTCCTCGACAAATAAATTCCACACTCCTGGTGACAAATTAACTACGTGAATTTAGAAAATCTTGAAATTTTTAATGAAAAATTCTTACATTTGACATCTATTTACATAATTACTAATTGTCATTCGGACACGGGCCCCCATATCTACTTGTCAAGGCCAACAATGTCACATGACTGCTCGCGCCCTATATTTATGTAACCAAAAACGGAAGTGGCGAGTGGTATTGTGCTGGCCACAACAGATTTTTTAGTTTAATTTTTTTTTTCTGAAAGATTGAATAAAATGATGAATTCTAACGTTTGTAATCTGGATTTATAATTTACATAGCATAGCATATCATAACTAACATAACGAAAATATAAATAGACACAAGACCGTGTACCACTTTAAAGTTTTCTTACATAGCCAAAAATAACATAGCATAACATAAGAAATGACCAAATTCGCTATGAGCTATGCTATGTTCTTTCTATACTGTTCTCCCGTCTATTTTTTTTTTATAATTTTAAAGGTAAATATCCAAAATTATATTAAAACGATAATATTGATCTATTTAGTTTTATAATTAATATTTGTTTCAATAAAAATAATTAACTTTAAAGTAATAAAATATGTACAGTATTTATTTTAAAGATGTCCGATCAAGGTCATCTACGAATTGTATGAATTAAGATTTTAGCTCCCCCCATTCTGGCAAATTATGTAGTGTCGTTTACTTAGTTTTTATGAGGGTACATAAGATACTACTGTTATTTTATTACTCGTATTATAAAAATGCATGTTACAGTAAATGCATTCAAAATTAAAAACTAAGTCAACTGGTTAGTTTATTATCAAATGTAAAACCAAATATGTGAAAATAAGACACTGACACCGTGTCACTGATACTGACTGAAAATAACGATATTCTTACGGCTATGAATCATGGTAATATATCTAAATAAATTTACGTTACAGGGAAAGTATTGTCAACAACGAGCATCGTTTTAAAATGAAATGTCCTAACTTAGTCGAAACAATATGAATTTTTGAAAGACAAGCGTCTTATATCTATCTTTATCGCACACGCTTGTAGTCTTTGCAAATGAAAGAGATGAATATATGCCAATTTGTTAATTCGTTCATGATACAGATGGCATTGATCAGACATCTTTAAAAAAAATATTGTATAGGTATGTATTTTTTAATAATAGACCTAGCTGGTGGTACACTCGGTACGAGTGTAACAATAATTTGACACCATGAATATTTTCGGAATAATTTTTGTGCAAAAAAAACATCAAAATTTGAAACTATAAAACCTTAATTTCTTATGTTATGTTCAGTTATGCTATGCTATGAACTATAAATCCCGCTTTACACTTTTCAAATGTGTATGGTTATTGAAATATATTTTTTCACTAAATTTCAAATATTGTGATGTCAGACTTAATATGTACGCTTCCTAGTGAATAAGGCAAGAACTAAACTTGTCTGGGTACCACTGTCATCCAACCACGTGTTAACAGTGTGAAATTTTGATAATTTGACAAAAAAATAAGTAACTTTTTTTAAGTACCAAACCGGACTAAAATCTATTAAAAATAAAAGTACATATTTTATTTAAACAAGTTACTAGGAGAAGATTTTTTTCTAATATCAAAATATCTAATTAAACAAGATGCTGTGGATATATTTTTTAAGCTGACATCTGATATGTATTTATTAATAGTGTAGGTACCAGCTGAAAATGTTTAGATCAAGGTTTCATTTGTATACCAACAAAACATTATGTAATCAGATTTTCCTTTTAAAAACTACTATTATCATACATAAATATTCATTAATTTTGAGCCAACACAAAACAGAAAAGATCTCTTATATTTCTAAAGTGTTAAAAAAGAAGTATTACAATTGTCAACATTCATAGGCACAGTAATTTAAACATTTCTTTTTATTTTAACTAGCTAGTTTACGAGGTAATGCACATTTCATATGAAGGCTATGCTATATGCAAATGGCAGTTGATCATAAAAATAAATGAAATATGTAAATATCCGGCGCCATTTTCTCTCCTGTAAATATAACGCCAACAGGCAAATGGCTTCCTTGGCCTGTATTTTAGTATCCGTTTAGAATTTATCACTCGTTTATTGCAAGACATAAATAGGCCAATAATTCAACAATATCATTACCTGGGAGCTTGTAACACTCATAATAAACCGGATTCGACTTTTATGTTTTGGATTTATTAATTTCCGTCTCACTTAATATTTCATCTGCACTTCCGGGTACTATCAAAGAATTTTTTCACATAGACTTAATAATTCTCTTTCACATCTATTTTAACTAGAATAAAATTTCTTTCATCTCTATTATAGCATAAAAATATTCTAATTTTAAATCCTTTGAATGTACAATGCGTATAGAAGGAATTTATAAAGATTATAAATAAATGTTAAAGATATTTGTTACAATTTGTATGAATGAATGTGGTCGTATTATAGTTGCCGTCAAATAAGTATGAACTGGAGATTTCTACACTGTTACCAATTCATTGGCAATGTTAAAAATGCTAAGCGCTAAAACAGAAAGGCGAGGAACAGGGTGCGGAGCAGGGTAAAAGTTGAGCATCAGTCCATACTTATTTGGCGACAAGTATAGTGTATAATAAATAGTAAGCCTATATTTAATATTTTTGTTATTATTTTATACTGATACTGAACGGAAGAGAAGCTTATATAGTTTCAATGTTTGATTGTTAACCTACGGTTGATTGTTCTATTTATTTAGTATCGTAGCGTTGGCGCCCGCCCATTGTTTTAATGAAGCAAACAAATGGTGAATTTTTTCCTCTATAATTACGTCATTTTCTCATCAAGTACTAATGTGATCTCTGCCCATCCCATTGGGCTGACATTAATAGAGATTATTAGAACAAATTTCGTCTAACGTATCTCGCAAGGTCACGGCGTACTCCCGCACAATATCGACATTATCGGAAAGTAGAGATTATGTCTTAGAGTTCTTTGACAATGACCCAGTCGACAACCAGTTTTAGATCACCTCGGCCTGATTATGTTTGTTGCTGCAAATTTTAATTTGTTTTTGTATTATTATATGTAGATATTTGTTTATAAATTTATTTTTTAATTCTATTCTTAAGTACACGAGTTTGTCAGTTTTTGCAAATATGTATTGAAAATGAAAATATCTGGCAGACTTTCAAGGACAAAAAAGCTACTTTTCACAAAGTTTGACATAAAAGATTGCGTAAACATCTTGTTCCTATCTTATTTCTTAAATTTATATCTCTAGTATTTTCATCTTGCATACTACTAATACATACTAAAGCTAAAGCACAAACATGGAGAAAATATTATTACATATACAATCAAATTCTTGCAACATTAACAATAAGTAATAATTCTCATTTACTTCCATTAAAGTATGAAGCATTTTTACATCACTATGTTATGTACTTAAAAATTGTATTTTTATAATAATAATATATATTTTAAATGGTAAAATTTAGTATTTATTTTAATGCCTTTAAATAAAAAAAATCTTCATATTTGTTTTAATAAAGGTCTGTTCGTTTGTATGACAATAACTTACATAACATGTACTGAGAATGTCATTAGTATAGTTTTATACAAAATAATACACACTTGATTTCTAAATTCAAAAATAATAATAGTGTTTTCATTGGAAAGCAATTTTTCATGTTCATCTCTCACAAGAAAATATTTCTTTTGATTCATATTTAGTTTGACAAAATATAATGCCAGTTACAAATACACAGCAGCATGTCTGTTAAATAACTGTGACGTTAAACAAACGAACACCGTGCGGACAACTTAGAACACACAAACGAACAATTTTTCACAAAAATTACAAGTTCGTTCAGCTAGAACCATACAAACGAACAGACCTATTTCCATAATACAGTTAGTGGCTAAAACTTGAAAGTAAATGTCAAATTTGAATTGTTCCTTCCTTGTCGTGATTATCACAGTCGGTATAGTTTGTTCAGTGTAACTGACTAACTACTCTTACTCTGATATTCAGTTACTAGTAATTTGTATAACTTATATAGTCCATGATACAAAAACCCTGATGCAACTCTTCTCTTGTATGTATTGGGAACACATTGAACATTAGTATTGTATATCCATACACAATCGCGTGCGCCTGGTATGATTATATTCCTTTGATATTTTCAGAAATTTTAAACCCGAGATTGTCGTAAAACGGAAACTAGATAGCTGTCATTAATGAGCTATCAGCTGATTCGTATATTAATTTTTATCTGAACTCTTAGTTTATTACATTTTTTTTTCTTTTTTGCTTTTGCGAAAAAAAAACTTACTGTTTTTCCTTTGATCTGTGGATAACATTGTTAATAGTTCCAAAAGTTATTAATGATGTCTTATTCGCAAACGTAATATTTAAAAAGATAATATGTCGCTTCAATAAATTGAAGAATACCTTAAAATTTCGCATATACATAGCAAAAACAACCTTAATCCATTTTTGTTACTTTGGGATAATCACAGAAAAAAACTTTATATATAGCTTCTTTATTTTTATAGATTACTGTAACTTAAACTTAGGATCCTGTTTAAATAGTAGAAAATTATTTACTGAATGTTAAGAAATAGAAAAATAAACATTGATGAGCAATCATATAATAGACATTTTTATAGGGCGTTTATGTAGAAACGCTTAAACTTTAAAATATAGTAACTTGTGTCTCAGATACTTTTTGCGACAAAAAGTTTTACCAACCTGTTTAGTATCCTTGAAAGTACATGTCGATGTTTGTAACCACATATTTGGACTATGATTGTTTTTGTCAAAAGCTCCTGAATAAGGTAGTTGCAAGATTTTTGTATTTATAAAATTACATTATATTCTCGTAATTTTGCTTATTTAGACATTATTTATTGTAAAAATTATAAGAATCCCTATAAATAATGAATTATTAATTGTTAAAAAATGTATTTATTTTCAAATATATCACGTGATATGAAACAGAGTATGACGTCAAAAGGCACTCGCGGCAGTGCATCCAAGGTAACAGCTTCAAATGTCAAACACAACATGTCAAGTTTTGTTTACTAGCGACGGACGTAGAGAGACACGCAATTTTGCAAGTGATGAACAAGAAAGGTTGCTTGTGTTCAAGCAGCCAATAGGAATAGATGCCTTTAGCGTGATTATTTTTAATTCAATATTTAAAACAATATAACCAAAAAAAAATTTTTTTTTCAGTTTATAATAAATTAATTTATACCACGTAAAATAATAAAAAAAGTGCAACCACCCTATTGGAATATCCCATTATGAAAATATGTAACTTTTCTGAAAAGCATACATAAAAGATTATTAGGAAAATATACATGTGGGTGTGGGAAATTTCTCGACTGTGATATAAGTGTTAACAATTACTCGAAATCTCAGTCAAACAGCATTTATTTTCTTATACAACCGACGTTTCGGTTCTCTCATCATTCTGTTGTCGAATTTGAAAGAAAACTGATATGTATAATGCTTGTTATGAATTTTTGTACGATGTTAAAAAATTGAATGTATTTTGTATAAATGAGAATATATGTATATATATTTCATCACGGCATATTACCCATTGCTGGGTGTGCCAATCTGCTTCATACACAGATATCGGTAATGATGGAATATTTGTACCTTGCGGGCGCTTACCAGGCGTCACCTCACGGGCACTCATTGCTGGCGTGGAGAGTGCGCCACAGAATATATAATATTTTGTAAGATCTTACTTACTTAGTTGAAGGTGCAAGAGTGTATCTAACCGAAATATCGGTTGTGGAAGAACAAATATTGTGTGACTGAGATTTCGAGTAATTGTTAACATCCTACGTATTTAATAATATAAATTTTTGGTTTCCTGAATCAAAATATTACCATATGTCTTCACCGTACCCTGAATAGTACTTATCATTTCATTTAGTAGGTATGACTTCCTTTTGAGTTGATCGTGTTTACATGTTTCTATTTAATATATTAATTACTGATATTTGCATCGCTTGCATGTAACAGATAGTCAAAGAGTTGATGACATTTATTAGCATTTATGAATTAATAAGACATTAAGATTTTCTACTATAAATCATAGCATTATCACTTATATTTAATTGAATTAATGCTTTACCTAGATATTTTTCAATAAACCGTTGTTTCTCTAACAGTTCAACAACCGTTTTACGTTTCGATTCCTTCTGCATTCTTCGTACCAACCTCTCCATTTGGGGAGACGGAGCCACCCAGTATAGTAGTATAGTATTCGACCGCAAATGCAGACGCACTTGCAGTTATTTCTTACGTTTCTTACGTCCGAGAAATGCGCATTTTATATTTCTTGTTATGATGGACGAAATAACTCGTGATGTAGGTCGATTCGCTAATTGATGATTGCAGAAATAATGCGCAGTGATTTGAATAATTAGATAAACGTTCTCGTGCTCTACAGTATTGTTCCGAACTAATGAAGTGTAGGAAGAGTTTTTATAAGATGACTTGAAATTTTGCTATGCGCAAAGCAGATATACTGAAAAAAATACTGGTCGTTCATTGATTTATTATTCATATATCATTGATTTTGACTCTCCTTGTTGTTATTATCATCTAGTTATCTAGTTGATCACAAATAAGATGTAGATTTCTTTTGGCAAGCAACGTTACTGTACATTATTAACGTTATAAAAGAATTATGATCTCGTGGCCGTGTGCCTGAGTGTCTGGTCACAAATTTGGGAAACCGGGTTCTATCCCGACCGACGCCTAGATTATTTCGAATTTTAAATGACATGAAAGTGACCCCCTGTGGTGCACTCTCCACGCCAGCAATGAGTAATATCCCGTGATGATATATTTTTTTCATTTTTTACCTTCTATCACCTTTAGGTAAAGAAAGTATTATCTTTGGTCAAAAAAATCGGTGGTGAGTTTTCAATGAATAAGCACGTTTTGACAATTCGATTTTACTATTTTTACGATGATGTCTGTATGTGTGTGTGCGTGTGCGTGTATGTGCCTATAATTTCGGCCGCGCCAACTCCAATACTATAGAATTCCAAAAATTACAATTTTTACGTATTCGTCTTCCTTACCCATATACAGATTTGATTAGATTTTGGTTGTAATTGGTCAATCTGAAGTACCCTCATTTGAAGATTTTAACAGTTTTTCATTAAAAAAAGCTGTTAAATACTATTTTTTCACATTTAAAGTTTTAAATATTAAAGAAATTTTATTCTCCATTCGAATTGATTATATTTTATACTTCATATTAGAGTAGAGTTAAAAAATTATAAAGGAATTAAATTTCATAAAGAGCCATCTATGCTAACCATGCAAACAGG
This sequence comes from Harpalus rufipes, assembly GCA_951394225.1. Classification (NCBI taxonomy): domain Eukaryota; kingdom Metazoa; phylum Arthropoda; class Insecta; order Coleoptera; family Carabidae; genus Harpalus; species Harpalus rufipes. Next base: position 21,677,477 of record OX596284.1, read on the forward strand.
TACTACATTAAGAAAAATATAAATGAAAGATGTGTCAAGTACAATTGATATAGTGTGATTGTGTTATAATTTTACTGGAGAATCCTTTTCTAGAAACTTTCTGTATGGAATTTATATAAAATATACCTCGTTCAACGAGAGCACGGACACGATCACGGACCAATTTTGTATTATTATTTGATTCTTATTATTATATTCTTTATTTCTACTATATTTGCAGTACTTTAATTATATTAATCTAAAACTAACAACAATACCACTCTGGTTTAACGATCTATAGAACGGAAGGAAGGTAATGTACTGGAATTATAGAATCTTTTGCAAAAAAAACTTTCTGTGTGGAATTTGTACAAAATACATAGAACTGGCGGAAGGTAATGTGCTGGTCACATCAGATTTTTTTAAAGAATGGTATGATTTAATACACAGAGTTCATAAAATGGGGTCTCGTGGCCGCGTGCCTGAGTGTCTGGTTGAGATTCTGGGGAACCGGGTTCGAAACCGACCGACGCCAAATATTTCGAATTTTAAATATCACAAAATTGACCCCTGTGGTGCACTCTCCACGCCATCAATGAGTGCTCGTGAGGTGACGCCTGGTAAACGCCCGCACGGTACAAATATGTCATCATTACCGAAATCTGCGTACAAAGCAGATAGGCACACCCAGCAATGGGTAATATGCCGTGATGATATATTTACTTTATTTTTTATATAATAATTTTTAATTTTTATTCCTCGTTTCTAAATGTGGACGTTTCCTAAATTTACCTGTTTTATAACGTATACGAATGTTATAAAATAGAATGCTGTAACAAATTTGTACTATGAAATCTACTTGCATTGCTATTGCTGGCATGTAGTTCAACGAACTATTAAAATATTTTCATAACGCCCTTGAAATATTTGCAAGTACGACTATGAGTGATGGTATGTATAAATGTAACAAATTTCCCATGTTATTATATTTATCCGCGTTTGAATCTGGTCGGTGTCAATTTGAGTAAAGGTACTACAGCATTTCTTGTTTCTTATTTGGTCAAAGCAAGTTCTTCGTTCACGTCGAGATGTATCTCCACATATCGAAAACAGAAATAGAACTTCCTTGTCTTTTTAGCCTTATTTATACAACCAGAAGTCGTCAACAAGTCAATTGCCAGATTACGAACAGTTTTTAGATTGTGAAAGCCATGTTTGTATTAACTTTACTAAAAGGGTAAAATATTTCGAGAAAGTTAGAAAATTGGTAAAATTGTCTACGGAACGATGTAACGTGAGAAATATGTAAATGGTTGGCTCTTGCGAGCAAGAATTCTGGTATTATAATTTGGAATACTAAGAATCATATTTAAGTCCCACTCACATTCTTCTGCATTGTATTTATAGGTCAAAGAGTACACCTGTACATGCACATTTTTTGCACTTTAATGCCATATACTTCACGCTTTCCATTTAATAAATAAGTATGGGTGATGCATTATACCAAATTTAGAAACGAAAATTATATATACCTGCAAGTAAACAATACCTATTGAGTACTTCTTTACTTTTAGTACAATAATTGTAAAAGGGATAAAACGAAATATTTTACAATTTTTTAAAAAATACAAGCAAATCCATATGTTTGCATATTGTATTTCTCATTACAAGTATCATTGCAGTTTTCAACAAATCTAATTACGCCATTTTATTCTACGCAAAAAACGGTACAAAATTTATTTAAACAATTTTTCTCTAACTGTCATAATAAATAACATTTGAGATATTTTCGAAATCAACGAAAAACGAGTTTTTGTTTGTAGGCAAAAACAAAAGATGATCGAAAATTCCTGTGGCGACTATTCACTTTTCTCGCAAAGTTGACCCTGAAGTGTGCAAACGGTTTTATTCTGTATAAGGTATTGCAAATATAAACTGCATTAGCTTAATTTTTATTTGGAACATAGAACAAGTTTTTGAAAGGTACATTCGAGTGACAACTACTTTAATATTACCCGAGAATCGAAAATGAGACATTCTGTACTCACTCATAGGAAGCGTGAGAAAAGTATTTTTTTCTGATCACCCTTATTTTGACAAAGTGCAATGTGACTCCGTCAAATTACTATTGTATAGTATAGGTACATATAAATAAAGGTCTTTTTACAAGTAATTATTAACCCTTAATTACTATTTCCAAAAACTTTTTCTTTACTCTTAGCATCAACTAGTAACTAGTGTTACCACCAACTGTTCACCTTCAAGAACTAATAGTGCGTGGCTGACAGATTTTGGTTCGAACGGCCCGAATTCGAATCCGACCGAAATCTATGAATAAAATGCAGATTGGCACACCCGTCAATGGGGAGTAAGCCGTGATGATATATTTAATGTATTTATTTATTTGAAATGAAGTAGTTAAGGGTTAATTTTAATTTATCTTATTTCATATATATTTTATTATTAAAATGTGTATCTACTCTGTAACTTTATGATCTAAAATCCATCTCTATTAGTCTGAAATTAGTTTACAGTTTGTTATGCATCTCATACCCATGATAACCTAGCATTTACTGTGACCTACCCCTACCCCTCAAAAAATATATTCAGAAATTTTGATGATTACCCACATCCTATTCTACAGGGTATTGTAAATGCATGCACATACTCTTCGTTCACGAAAGGAATGAGCATTTTCTTGCAACATAGTTTACTCTCATCTTATTAGCTAATGTAATTCTATTATGAGCAAATCATTCTCTTCGGTATTTCTCATTAAATCCATTCGTTACAGCTACGCTGCAGGTGGAAACTTAACATGGCTGCAGCGTCAACAGCAGAAGCTGAGGGAACGTCGCGATATGCAGCGACGAGAAGAGCGACAAAATCACGAAACTCGCCTTATTTCCGAACTACGAAACATCCAGTCCCGACACATGCGTCCAACAGCTAGTCACCGACTTGACGGGTACACGAGTGATACCACAGCCTTTGCGGATGATGATGATGACTTCAGCATTCCTCTGCATATTAATACTGCCGCCAAGGTAACATACTTTATTATTATAGTTTTTTAGTGAATTTGAACATGTTTTGCATATGAAAAATATTATAAATTGTTCCCAGAATTAATGAAATTTATTTTTTTGTGCTAATGGTGTGTGAACATAATGAAATTTTAATATATAATATTTTTTTTGTGATAATAAAAATTTAACATTATTTCATAATAATATTCTTATTTACAATTGATTATTTTGGAGAGGAATATGGTGACGTCAGTATGGCCTGAGTTTATATTTCTACAGCTATCAACCCTCAACCGCTATGGCATTGTACGTCTTTGTTTACTACACTGGATTCATAATGACGTCACGATACTCCTAAACATTCTTATAACTACAAATAATTAATCGATTAAAAAAAAAATCATATACATGTGTAAAAATCAGAATTAGTCACGTAGGTACTCCTTTAAAATTCATAAAAATATGGCAAAAGCGTATAAAATTTAATAATAAATATGATCTACTAAATGTAATGTAGGCTTATATTAAATTACAAGAAAATTGATTTCACGGTGATTTAAACCATTACATTGTAATTTTTACAAATTAAAGTCATTTTAAGAGTAATTTAATTATGCTGATCAGTCCTTTTACAAACACCATTCACTTTATTCTGCAGTATTTTTCGTATACCTATTTAACTGAAATTAATTGTAGGTAAAAAAGTAACTTAAAAAAACTTCGCTATTCGACTGTATATAGTTTATTGATTTCTTCATTCGTACTAGTGTTTATTCTCGAGAATTCTTTCTCGAGAAATTTCATGTTTTTATTTTTCTCATTTCTCGAAAAATTATTTGATATTTCTCGAGAAAATGAAAATTAAATTATATTTCAAATATCACTTATTGCAATGTTGAATAGGTTTGTTTTAATGTGATGTCAATCCCGCGATGGGATGAACAGTTCCGAGGTGTCGCGGTATAGTACGGTCTTGAGGGGTTGAGCGGCATGTATCATACATATGTGCCGCTCGAAATAAAAATAAAATATTAATATTCATTTTAAATTTTTGTATTATGTATTCAGTTTTTCGTACTTCTAAATAAATTCTAGTTGATATTTTCTTTGCTTTTAATGTTTTCCAAGTTCATTTATATAAATTTTGTACCTATGATTCAACATTTTTGCACAAACATGTAATATTTTCAATTCTCGAGAATTCTCGAGAAAGGAACAAAAAATTCTTTATTTCTCGAGAAATAAAAATCATCGGGAAATGTCAAACACTAATTCGTACGATAAGTTATTGACAAATAGTTGTTTTGATTTTGTTAGGTTAATAATACGTCAGCCCCTGGGTCCCCAATGCTACCTAATCGATCTTCTTCGATAAAGAGATACGCGACGACCACGAGCAGTGGACACATGACAAGTTCGAACCGAAGAGACGGTGAAAGACCTTTTATGGCCGTCAAACGAGCGCATGAAGAAAGCAGGAAATACGGTAGCGCGCAGGTAATATAACGGATTTTCACCACTTACTGCATTATTACATTCATTTTTCATACCATTTATAAATTTCCACATTATGCTTGCGAATAAAATTCAGATAGCATGTTTTTGTCCGTCATTCTTAAGTTATTATAGCTATAATAAATTTCATTTTCTCATGTCACAAATTGTAATCATTCCTCGTTTTAATTAGAAATAGTTTTATGTGCATGTGATAAATTATTGCATTTGAAAGCTTTCCACATCTCTAATTTTAATAAGATTTTATAAATAAACCACTTATTAAATGTAATCAACTAAACATTTCAATAATAATTAAAAATAATGACAATAGAGTGTGTTAATAAATTCTTTTTGCGATATTAGGTAACTTTTCTTTTAAACTATTATATATATACGATATAAGTGTAATGGATGAAATATGTATACCTCTTTTTATTGTCTAAAAGCTATATGTTGCAATAATGGGGTACTATACCATAGTCATAATTTAGCTATCTTAGAAAAGAATGTGATTGAAGTGATTGAAGTCAATTAATAATTAGGATGATGTATCATGTCTTTGCAATTTGATTGGTTGCCTGATTTTAAAAGCGAGAATCGCGCGCCTCGTGTGTCCGCCTACCGTGAATTCACCAATGAACAAACACTAGCGCCATCCGCCGCCATAGTTTGTATCACAATATTGTCAAACCATTGTCAAACTGTTTCAATTTTCTATAATTTATTAGGAAAAAATTATTTATTATTTATGTTGTTTATGCTTAATAATAATTTCTTCATGAATAAAACGTATAAGTTTATATATAAAAATACTTCAGCTATGCGAACAAGAAAAAATTGTAACCTCTAGAACTAACAGCTTGTCGATCACTGGTGAGGACCACCTACGACATACGCCAATTTCTGAACTTTAAAAATTCATATCTAGCTTATTATGTATTTTTTAAGTCGCATTTGCACTAAAATTCTTAGTTCCAGAATAAAAAAAATTGGTATAGGACCCCATTGTTGACAATCTTAGAAACGCCGTATTTGCATTTTAAAAAAAAAGTTATGCATATCATTTTTAACCTTAAATATTTTATAATTATACTAAAATAATTTTTAATTATACAGCGTGTTTCGTAACTTCAGGTATTAACTTTAAGGGGATGTATCACTGAGTGACCAAAATGAGTAAAAAAGGCTTAATATAGGTTTGATATTAGAATCGAAGAAAAACTGACAAAAATAGTGATTGAACAAAATTTTGTATATGCCGGTAAACTTTATGAATTTTTTTCTTGGGATCTAAATTTTTTTATGAAGATTAACATATTCAAAAAAATCACAGAAATCCCCATTTGCATGTTTGACTTCGGTCGGACTCGAACCCGAGCCGTCGCTTGCCGCATTTATGATACATCATTAATCTTTATAAAACACTGTATTAAATTCACATTATGCGTTTATAAGCAGCTATATTTCACATGTCACGCTCTGCACATTCACAACAAATTCCAGAGCCCACCAACATCCCCAGCGGCGCAACTGGCCGCCAACCCCCTGGGCCACGTGGTTCGCTCCCCCTCGCGCGGTGTAGACACCGTGGATCAGGGGCTGCTGATGGTAGAACAGGAGCGCCAGCAGCAGCACCGCTATGGTAGCGGCTACGGCACCAGCGGAACTCTGGTGGGTATCGAGCCGCAACAGCACGATGCTTTGGCTGACTTGATTGCTAGCTTATCCAATGGATCCGAGAAAAGTGATGGTAGTGACACTACTAACACATCATCTGCATGGAACACGCAGGTAACACAAGCTAACTCTCATCTCATCATAACCTAGTGATGGTAAATGATTTTGACTTTGGTTGTGCTTTCTTCATTATCTACTTATATTGTTACTTGTCATTTATATTGTTTTTAGATTTCAAATTCCGTTGTTGAGCAGAAATCATTAATAGTTAAAAATTATAAATAAAAAGTAAACAGAATAGTCAGTTTGTTACCGTTATCATTTGATGTAAGTCCAAGTATCTCATTTGTAATCAACATATTATGCAGAAAGTGGATGTCCAAATTAGCTTATATTTATTTATGTACGAAGAGCGTAAGATAGAGGGCTTTAACACGCTAACAATCATAAACGTTAGTAGTTTTGCAACTATAATTTACTCTAATTTTTCTCATAGCTGTGCGCTGTAGAAATGCGCTTCAGCATTTTTTTTTATTTTTAACCAAAATTTGTGCAACAATTTTCTGACACAATGAGGTATGTAATCAAAATGGAATTTCAATATATGGATCATAAAATATAAAAATTAACCACTACAGCTTCTCATAATAATAATTAAACATCATTCGTAATAATATAATTATTTGCAATTGAATGTTTTAGAGGAGGGACAGGGCGGCATCAGCATGGCCTTGAACTTGTTATAATATCATTGAAACGCTTATAAAATAAGTAAAAAGATGAGACGATTTGCAACATACGTTCCCATTTAAAAAAGTATTAAGTTTTTGTTTCTCGAGAATTATTAAATTTTCAAAAAATCTACTTACGCCATTTTATTCTACGTAAAAAAACGGCACAAAATTTGTCTAAACAATTTATCGCTATCGTAATAAATAACTTATTGGGATATTTCATCCTGGCGGCGAAATTTGGAACTAAAACAGCTATTTTATTTGTATATTTTTACATATGTGCATATAGTTTATATAGTGGAGAATAGATAATAGAACTATACACAGAAAGAACAGTCAAAATACAAGAAAAATCAAAGAAAAACTACTGACAGCAATGTTACGCTTATGAAAGTTAAATAAAAGTGCTTCTTGTCGAAGGTTTAAGGTTGGTGCACAACGCCATCTCTATGTAGTGAAATATAAGATATTTTCGAAATTAGCGAAAAACGAGTTTTTGCCTGTAGCTTAAAAACAAAAGATCGAAAATTCCTGTGATGACTATTAAACTTTTCTAGAAAAGTTGACCCTGGAATGTGCAAACTGTTTTGCTCTATCGTTAATATTACGCGAGATATTTTAAATAAACATCGAAAATGAGGCATCTATACATATAAATCAAAATTTAGCCCCTCATCCCGTTGTTTGCCATTTTTTTAACTGCTTCTTTAAAATTATTATAGTTACTGTGCCTAGTATGCCTATTTCGCACACTGCAGGCCTTAAATATTAGTGCGCGTAATAGTAATTTGGTTGTGTAATAAAAATCAATGGGCCCCGCACTCTAGCATATCTAAAGATAACTATGGTTCCAAACGATTCATGAAAAAAAATGTGTACAATACTAGATGGTACAACAATATGTATACATATTTACTTATTTTAAAATTATTTTTACTTTTTACATTTCTGTTTCGTAATATTTTCTGAAATACTTTCGTCCATATCAACGAACGGATTATGAAATCTGAACACAGTTTTTCATATTATTTATTATTTACTTCTATGCATTTTAAAATTTGTAACAATAATTCACAATTTTTACATTGCATAATTAAAATTATTTTATTAATTTTTCATCATTTATAATTCATATTCACATTATATGTTTTGCACAGACTGTTGACTAACACAATCATAATATTGTTTATCATCATTATGGTCAAGGACGTTATTTATTATAATTTTAAGGGCTGGTTTTATAAAGAAATAATCTACTTAAAATTTAGTTGTCAAGTAAATTTAATAAAATGGGCAAATTCGAATCAGTTTCTTTGTTGTTATGACATTTAAATCATTGTTATCAAAAAACGATTACATTTTTTCTTTTCATTAAATTTACTATGGAAGTAAATTTTAAGTGAAGATTAAATTTGTTTATAAAACCAGCCCTAAAACTCCTAATATGGTCATTTTTTTATTAATTTGTATAATTAATTAATTTCATTTTCCAAATACAAATCCTAATAATATTTTGTTCATTCATTAATTAAACTAACTTACACATTCAAATATAGAGTTTTATATTTTTATTGTAAAATGCGTTTTTTTCCAAGATTCGCAATTTTGATTTACAACATATCTAATCTTCTTGCTTACTACGTAGTACCGCGAAGAGTCTTTATCTTCTTGGCGCACAACTTCCGACACCGATGGCGCCAGTCCTCCACGGAGTGTATCTCCGAGACCGCAAACACCAGCTTTCCCCGTACACCCACGCACGCCGTATGGAAATAGCACTCCAACTGTACAGTTCTCAGATTCTCCAACTGAGCGTCTGCCTCCCAAAAGTCCTACAACCCAGCGGTAAGGTGACATTTTTGTTAAAGCATTAGGCACAGATAAGTACGGAATTTGGCATGAATAAATTGTACGAATTTTGAGTATGTATTCATTGCCCGAAATTCATAAAATTCATTTTTAATATCTTGAAATGTTTCGTGAGCATAACATACTTATTTGATTTATATCCTAAATATGGTGAAAATGATTAGGCAGAAGACTCACGATATCAACCTGGAAAAAACCTTATAAAAAGAATTATAACTTGTAGAAATTATTAGTTGTTATTTATTTTTTAAAAAAGAAGAAAAAATATACTAGTATTAAAGAAACATATATATTAATGAATTTACAATTATTTCTAAGTCAATCCTGATCATTCTCAGTAGTTCCAACGTATGTTACGAAAATAAACTACAATTATTTCAAATTTTATATACCATAAAAGGAATAACGATTGACTTAAAAATAATTGTAAATAACATACTTAATACTAGTACTTTTTTCTTCTTCTTTTAAAAATAAATAACACCCAATAATTTCGACAAGTTATATTTTATTTTATAAGGTTTTTTCAGACTACAAAATCAAATTTATATAAATTTCAATTGAATTTATCTTAATATTTTTGTAATGTAAGCATAAAAATTCTCAACCGAATGGGCCTAAACCGGGCCTAAATATATATATCATCCCATTTAAAAAATGTATAGCTTTGTGTTTTAACTTGAGAACCACTGGTTTTAGTTTTATTTTTTTCTAAACGGATGCCCCCCCTTAGTCTCCACTCCTATTGATTGTCTTATAGTATCTTTAATAATATAAAAATTGTTTGAGGCAGCTCCGTTTAGCTGTTACAGCCTGTATATTTAAGTTTGTTATAATTATTTTACCTGTGTCTAATGCACTCAATATTTTCTCTCGAATTTTCTTCTTGTAGTTTCGATAGAATTGTAGCAAAATTCTCGTGGTGGATGGTTAAAAATATAATTATATTTATTATAGACGTGTCAGTTATCCGACAAGCAGTGGTACTGTAAAAAATACACTCAGATGGTCAAATTCACAAGATTCTAGGTAATGAATAAATAAATGTTAATTGTGTACGATAATGTGAAATCATGCATTGTGATAACTATATCTGTTCTCTTCCTTCAACATTTCGAATATAGTAATTTCTTTATCGCACATTTCTCTCTCCAACTGAGTGGACTGAATCATTGTTGTATTAACAATGAACATATGCAAATAGTGGTCGCCATCAGCTAATTTAGAATGATAGAATCATGCTAAAATAGATAAATGTTTCCAAATGCATATAATTGTGTGCATGAAGAACACGACACAGGTACTGATTTAGGTATGAGTTAGAATCAAAACCTAATTTGCAGTAGTGTAGCATGAGTGTCAACACAAAAAATAAAACGATCCTAACAATTCTGTAATTTTAAAACGAATTTTAATGCGAATAAGGGTATATCATATGGGATTATAATTTATTTGATTGTTATTACATTTACTACATAAAACAATAACGTTGCACTACACTATAAAACATTTGTATTATATTATTTTTATATGAATTTGCAGAACTATATTATGAAATTCATAAAACTGTATTAAAAACAGCATTTTACATTTATATGTATAAAACAATCAACTAAATTTTTTTGTTTTCATTTTCTGTACATAAATATTAAAATTACAGACATATGTACAAATCCACAGCTGAAAATTGCACGTAATTGGCTTGTAAATAACTCTATCAACCTACAACTCCATATAAATATTGTAAAAAAATATATTGATATTATAGCAAGGACTTACCGATGACGAACGGCAGTACAACCGAATACATTCAGCATACAACGACCAATACGAATACGATCCAACGAAACGTCTCTTCTTCGCCTCATCAGCAACAACACTACAATGATACATATCAGCATAGTCCAAAGAGCCCAGCACATAACGGCTCAGCCTCACCAACTGTTTACTACGGTTCAAGAAGATCTTCGATTCACTCTAATAGCGAACCACCGCAAGAAGTTTCGCCAGCTCATGTAAAATTTGTTCGAGATACATCAAAGTATTGGTACAAACCCACTATCTCCAGAGAAGAAGGTAAGAATATACATATTTAAATAATAATTATTACATGGGGTCTCGTGGCCGTGTGCCTGAATGTCTGATTGCGAACCTGGAGACCCGGGTTCGATCCCGACCGATGCCAAAAATTACATCGAATTTTAATGGCACAAAATTGACCCTTTGACGCACTCTCCACGCCAGCAATGAGTGCCCGTGAGGTGGCGCTTGGTAAGCGCCCGCGCGGTACAAATATTCCATCATTACCGGTATCTGTGCATAAAGCAGATTGGCACACCCAGCAATGGGTAATATGCCGTGATGAAATATTTATTTATTTATTTATACAATTAGTGTATATAAATAATCCAATAAATTAATATTTCATGTTTTATTTGTTTAAAACAAAATGTTTACATTGTTGACAATGGGGTCCTCCACTATTTCATCTAAATTAAAGCGATTTGTAGTTCAAGAAAGTCGTCTTGAGTCGTAATATTTGTTTTTAATAAGCACTGGTGCCGACAAAGGATTTTAAAGTTTCGCCGCTCTAATTCTGTTATTTATATTCCACAAGTTTTTAAGAATTTTTATTAAACAACAAACACAAATATAAAAAAAAATTGAATACAACAACAATAACTTAACGTAACGCATATTCAAGTTTTCCAAGCGTGACGTTTGTGCGTTAGATTAGATTATTGTTATTTTTAAAGAAATGGACAAACTAAGTTATGTGCTCGACTTAAATTATGACGTCTCATTTGTGACGATAGAAATTGTATATATCTCTACATATAACAATAACCTAACGCACAGAACTTGGCCCAGCTTTTCCAAACGTGACTTTTGTGCTTTAGGTTAGATTATTATTTTTAGAGAAATATATGTACATTTTAAGGTTTTGTAAACCGCTGGCCTGGACTGCCGGCAGCAATTCTTTTGGTTTACAGAAACCGGCGCCGGCAGTGGAGGCACTGCCTTTACGGCGACTGGCGTTGGCAACCATTTTTTGTCGGTTGCCGTTACCGACAGCGGAGGCACCGCATTTTTATTCTATGATGTTGATATTAAGCTCATATTATTCTCAAACAGTGAAATTCTTTAATAATTGTTGTCACATAAATTAATGTATTTATTTTATCGCTTATAAAAAAATATAAATGTTTCAAATAACTTTCGTATTCAATAATTGGAAACATATATGGATAATAAGCAATTTACTAAAATAATAATAAATACTCCGTGTATTGTAGTCCAAGTTTTGATTGCGATTGGCAGAATCTGTCATTCAACATATTTTTCACTTTCATACAAACATATGTGTTTTTTTACCTCTCGCTAAGAGAGGTATTGGATTCATGCTAAAAATCGCATATCCAGATTTTATTGAATAAGCACGTTTTAAGGTCCCTACAATCCGATTTTAACATTTTTACGATGATGTCTGTGTGTGTGTGTGTGTGTGGATGTGTGTGTGTGGGATGTTGGAAGGACGGTTACTCAAAAACTATAAGACTTAAAATTTGTTTAACAACGTATTTCCCAATCGGACATTCATGGGAAGATCTGAAAAGGTTTTGGTAACAATTGGACAACCGGAAGTAGAAGATTCTTGAAAAAAAATCTTCTAAATATTATTTTTTGAAAATTTTTCTTGATAATATTAAAGAAAAATAAATTCTCTTTCTGATACATTTAAATATTTTTATACATATTTTATAGATTTAGAGATAAAAGAAATATAATATATAAAATAATCTGTTGTAATAAATTTGACAGCCGAAAGAATGCCATGAAAAATAGTTGCAAATTTAAATTATTTGTAACTGACAGATAAATGTCAGTGTCAGAAATAATGAGTAATGAAAGAAAAATGTATTTGGAGAATCCCTTAGTTCTTGATCTGTGACTATTATGGAGATGACAAGTCTAGGTTGAAGGACTTAAATTTGTTTCAAACATTATGGGACAATGTACACCAGTACTATAGACTAGAGTAACTTTGAATTGCGAAAAAGCTATCAAATTCTTCTCAAGTAAGTTGTAAATATTGACAAAATTACACATCGATATAAGAATAATCGGAGTGCAATCTATCCGTCACTTTATTAAAGGGAATTAGTGTTATTTAGATATAACATGTATGAAAAAATAAAATGTAAAAGAAGATATGTAAGAATAGATGCACAATCCATATATACATTTTAGACCGCCCAAAATTAATGTTTTTACTAGAAGAATATGAAGAGAAAGTAAACAACGTTGTTCGAATTGAAAATTGCAGTTACCAGCCTAATATTTATATATGGTAAACTCTACTTTGTAATTTATTGTAACATAATTTATGGTAAAATATCTTCATGTTGAGACATGCTATTATTGAATAATAAAGAAGTTTATACGTCATAGATTTATATGAATATATTATTTGTATTTATAAAAATATTCTTTGCTTTATGCATACAGCCAGGTAAAATATACGGCGAGAGGTTATGTACTGGCCACATCAGATTTTTTGTCTAGCATAGCGGTGACATATAAAATTCAAATAAGTATTATTTGGTTTACTTTAGTTGGTTTGTTATTTTCTGCATTCATTTACTGAAATGCACACAGTTTTTTCCTATCGTTAATATTAACCGAGATAAGTTCAAAAATATCGAAAATGAGAAAATTGGTTAAACGAGTTTGCTCGTACGTTAAGATAATACGAGATACATTAAAAAACAATCGAAACTGGAAACCCTTTCATTATAAATATATAAAAAATATATTAGTACGTATATAATACTTATATAAAAAGATATTTAGAACTTGTGATTTAGAAAATTTAAATTCTAATTTAATCGAAAGTTTATTATTTATTTATATTTACAGTTTTGCAAAAGATACTCCACAATAACTACTCCCGAGAAAAATATGTTGTTATTGCCATTTCTATTTCCGAACATTATTAAAACTTTTAAATACTTTAATATTTCATCATTTAATATTTATTTATGTCTTCTATTCTAGCTATTGCTCTACTACGGGATCAACCTCCAGGCACATTCGTAGTCCGCGATTCAAATTCCTTCCCAGGAGCATTTGGAATGGCTTTAAAAGTCGCAACACCTCCACCAAATGTTACTCAGAAATCTACAAATGGCGACGAATTAGTCCGCCACTTCTTAATTGAACCAACATCTCGAGGTGTTCGTCTGAAGGGGTGCGCTAATGAACCTGTCTTCAGTTCTTTGTCAGCTTTAGTTTACCAGCATTCAATTATGCAAATGGCTCTCCCTTGTCGTTTAATACTCCCTGAAGCAGATGTAAGATCGAATGAAACTAGTGGAACTCTAAGTACAACTCAATTGTTACTGAACCAAGGAGCCGCTTGTAATGTTATGTATCTTTTCACTGTTGATATGGAATCCTTAACTGGTCCTCAAGCAGTTAGGAAAGGAGTTATGCAACTTTTTAGACAAGCACCTCTTCCAAAAGAAACTATCGTTCACTTTAAAGTTTCTGGACAAGGAATTACTTTAACTGATAATAAAAGAAAATTATTCTTTAGAAAGCATTATCCGATTAATACAATTTCGCATTGCGGATTAGACCCTGATGATCATCGGTGGAGCACTACTGGAGATGAATCTGGAATTCCAAATAGCTCCAAGTAAGTTCATTTTACCTTTATTCGATGTATATATTGTTACAGACCTCTTCAGTATGTTATAAGGAATGTATTACAATCACATCAAAATTAATATACATATTTTAATAAATATGCTCGATCTGAATTTCAATACGATATAATAATTTTTACGTTGATTTTTAATGTCTGATATGTGTATCTCAAATTTTACTGTGAAGAACATTAAATTTTATATTTACACTTAATTTATAAATACATATATAGGGTGTAACACCAAAACCGACCACCGCCATTATTGTCTTTATTATTATAGTTACAAAAAAATATTATAGAACAAAGTTGTAGGAGACCAAGGGGAACATCTCATTAGAGAAGAAAATATTTTTTTAAACCAGTGGTTCTCAAGTTACAACATAGTTATATTTTTTCAAATGGGATTATACATATTTTGTATGCCTATTTATATACACCCTGTATATATATCGAATTGATTAACTTTTAGTAAACAAAAGTAATGCAATAATTTTTATAATTCAACATATACAGTGCTAATGTTTAATTACATCAGAATTTTTTTTTTAAATATTTCACTTTCGTTAATCTTTTAAATTCTTGAGATAATATTCTCCTTTTTTGTTTCAGTAGAGTATTTGGATTCGTAGCCAGGAAACCAACAAGCAGTACTGACAATCAGTGCCACATATTCGCAGAATTAGAACCTGACCAACCGGCCACTGCTATTGTAAACTTTGTTAATAAAATAATTAATACGAGTTCGATCCATAAAGCAAATATTGTATAAATCAAATTAATCTCTGAGTGAAGTAATGCCATATTTTTTTTATTTTATTTTTTAACGCATATAACATGTTTTGTTAATATGTTGCTAAATTCTTTAACTAGTCTCTACTTTTAGTTGTAGATTAAGATAATTATAGGGAGGCAGGAATTAAAATTGTCATCATACAATTGAAATAATGATTTCTGCATAATATTTGTAAATATATAAATTAAGTGTGCCTATGTTCATTGGAACTAATAATTTTTATCACTTTTATTTGCATTTTTCATTTGTTCATTTATATTTTGGAATAAGTGAAGTGCTTGAAATATTGCGAACATACTAGCATATTTCACTGTAAATGTAATTATTATTTTTTAAGTGTTGACTTGTTGCTAACATGGAAACTTTGTTACGAAAATTATCAAAGAAATGAACTCTTATTTATACGCCAAATATCTGAAAACTATTTGACGTGAAAATAATTGAGGTAACAGGTCAACAACAAATTTTATTTTATTTTTATTTATGCTGTGAATGACAAATAATGAGTTATTAATACTTGTTTATTATTATCATTTATATTAATAAGTTTTAACTCTACCAAACTCAATCAAAGGATTTGCATAAATTCTAAAATTGTAAAATTTGAATACGTAAAATATTTTTGTTCTCTCTTGAGATATATTATTATGCAAATTCTTTGAACTTGCAACTTGTATAATTTATTCTGTAGAGTGCCTCTAGTTAAACAATATATTAGAGAACTGGTGTGCTAATATGATTATTATTATATTAATAATGCATATAATTTATTTTTATCTCGATACTCTGATAAAAATGTCAAATCACAGTATTGTTAAAAAGAGATATGACTATACAGAAAAGCTTATCGTGGTTAAGAGAATATTAATATATTTAAAATTAACACAAATGTCTTAACACCATATAAAAATATGTACTGTTAACATATTATGCAATAAACAATCTTTCTTCTCATAGAAGTACAAAATAGTCCTACATTAACAAAATTCTCGAAATATAATATCAAAAAGTAGTTTATTAAAATCATATGTAATATATTAAAAATAAATATTAAATGTATCATGTGGTGTATACATGAAAATAAATAATAAACTAATAACATACTTATTTATTCTGACTTAGTTTTTCTTTATCTATCTAAATCCTATTCGTTCTTTACTACATAAGAGTCCAGGGGAAAAAAAGAGTAAAAATTCATACTCACTAGTTTTGCGAGAGTAAAAAGTTTGTGTTAATTAATTATTAATAAATTTACACCCAAATGTTCAATAACATTCAGATTAAAAGTTAAAAAATACGAAAATGGCGGAAAAATATACAAAAACTTATTTTTTATAAAAAGAGACAATGAAGTTTGTTGTTCCCTATAACCAGAAAAATATCACAAAAAAATGATCAAAAACTGACTAGAAAAAATTGTTGATGCCTGTACAAGACCTTGATAATTGATTTTTATGTAACTTTTATTTACAATTCCATTAAAAATTAGTAGTTGATCATACTACACTTTTTATTTCAAATAAAATTGTCACGAACTATGTACAAACTGTTCTTGATTTTTAACTTAATATTTGATTTTTTTTCTCGTATATCAGATCTTTTACCTAAAAAAATCATACTTTTCAATAATGTTTTTTGAAAGCGACAATCGAAACTTGTAATAAAATACTACTGCATTTATCCCTTTTTACGAGATTTTTTAACATAAAGAGGGATAAAGGGATTTTTTCACTTAAAATAGAAAAATTCGGAGATTTTGCCATCAGTTTGGAAACAACACTAACGGCCGAATTCACCAGTAATCCGTTGATTAATAATCAGTTGATTAAGGAATCAAGCTGATTTGTAGATCAACGTATGTTCTAATTCACTTGATTTCTGAATCAAGGAATCATGATCAACTAATTCACTGTTTTGTGCATGGAGGTAGGAATATATTTATATTTATTCTTACCTCCATGGTTTTGTGTTGGTTTTTGACAGTTAATGTAACTGTCATGTAATTTTATTCGTGGTAATTGTACTTTCCGTAAAAAAGGTATTAATATGTAAGTTTTAAATTTATTTATAAAATATATTTTATAATTTTCCTATAATAATATTATATTTTTATTTTAATATAGGTTAAAATTACACTGATTCCAATAAAAGAGTGTTTTTAAATATAGAGACAATGAATGATATAAAAGTATATTTGAAAATAATAAAACCAATGCGGTTCTAAATAAAGATAAAGAAGAAGGATGAGCCAAAGTTATAAATGAGTACAACAGCCAGAATCCTAACATAGCTATAAATGTCAAAATTAGTATTCAAAGATGTGATCAGTCCTTCATTCATGGAATATGACGAATCAGTTGATCATTGAATTTGATTAGTAGATTAGCTTGATTTTTAATGATGAATTGGATTGATATAGTGTCAGCCTTGATCTGTGAATCAACTCATGATTAAGGAATGGTGAATTCGGCCGTAAATATGTATAATTTATCATATATTTTATTTATATATATAAATATATCATCACGGCATATTACCCATTGCTGGGTGCGCCAATCTGCTTTGTACACAGATATCGGTAATGATGAAATATTTGTACCGTGCGGGCACTTACCAGGCGTCACCTCACGGGCACTCATTGCTGGCGTCGGTCGAGATCGAACCCGGGTCTCCAGATTCATCTCATTTTTCATCTAAAGTTCATTTCCAAATACCTATAGTCCATCGCTGAGATGAAAGAACGTGTAACTAATTCTTGAACAGAGACAGGTAATTCCATTGGTCAAAACAGGACAATTTGGAGTCGAACTTATAGAATGACACTTGTTTCTGATCAAGAATTAGTTACACATTCTCTCGTCTCAACGAATGAAATATACAGGATGTATCAAGGAAAGTGAAACATAGGCGTTTAACATGGAAATCAGTTTTTCCGTGCGCATTGCTCTCCTAATTATTTCAGGTAAAAAAGCTTCAAATAAAAGTTACGCCTATCCTATGTTTCACATTCCGTGATACAGTCTGTTCCGTAGAAAACGTAAATTTTAGTTCTAAAATAAAGCGCTAAATTTGAACCTAGTGATATTTAGTAATGAATGGAGATAAATAGAAAAAAAAATGTTATTTTAAGGTAGTTATATCGTGAAATCATTTTCAACAGAATTAATTGAAATTTTAAGTACATCTCATCTGCAGTATAATCTACCTGCTCTCCAAGTTTTAAAACAATTGACCAAGCGGTACCTGAGATATTTGCAATTAAATTTGGCCTTTTTAACACGTGAAGAATAGGAAATGGCAAAATAAACACAACATTTTAAATTATAACTTTTATATCAATTATGACATTTAATCGAAAAACTAGTATGTTATAGATAACCAATTAACGGATTTTATGTAAAAATTTGAAAATTATTTACCACCCAGATTTAATTTTATTGCCTCTAGAAAATTATAATCTGAAGATATAATAAATCGGTAGAATTATACTTGACAACCATGTACAAGTTCTCCAGATGACGTGTCAGTTAACAACGGCTACTGTGGTATTAGTGAATAAGATGTGTTCTGTAGTTAAAGGAATTTCAAACGTACATTCGAAGGAAATATTTTTTAAATGGGTATTTTACGTGAAAAGCATGAAAAGTTCAAACAGTATAATACTACTTTCGTAATTTTAAGAAAGAAATATTTTAATTTGTTTTGCAGTTCCGATTTGTAGTTTAGAACTAGTATTATATCTCAAAACATCTGATTACTTTTATGCCTGAATGTACCAATAAATGTGGGAAAACTTCAAAATTCAAATTAGTTTTTAACCGTTTGTATAGAAAAAGATAAAATTGACTAGACAACTAAATAATAATGTAAATATAGGAGGAAAATATTTACTACTACCCTTCCTTTGAAATAACGATGATAAATAGTCTGAAAAAGTAAAATAACATGAATGGAAATAATAAGGATATATACCTATATAAATTATTAAATGTATTTTTTTAGCACAAAGATAACATATAACATTAAAAAACAATATTTATTTAGTTTGAGTTTATATTAAATTGAATTTCAGACAAAATTATTGATTTTTACTTAAAAAATCAACAATTTTGTTTAAAATTCTTTTGTTTTTGGTTATACGTGTTTCGTGTTACCGTTTACAATTTCTGATAAAAATTGAATTACACCTTTTCTTCCATTTCCTGTATATATTCTACTTAGTGTTTCAAAATGTTTTTTGTTATTATACCTCTGAAAACCGTACACGGTTCGACATTTCCACATATGTCAAAATTAAAATTCAAGCTCTGAACCCAAACCAAATATTTCTGTCCTTGTCTAAGTGCGACGTTGCCACAGTTATTTTTCAACACTCGTGCTGTTGTGTGAGTAAATTGGAATACGACACTTTTGTATGTGTTAGTGCGAGTGGTACAGTTCAAAAAAAAACTTTTCTACGGAAAAATAAAGAAAATTCGTCTGTTACAGTCTTTGATATAAGCTTTTAACAATTTTTACACAATCTATGTATATAATATAATGTTAAAAAATATTGATTATTGCAAATATAAACTGCATTAGCTTAATTTTTATTTTGAACATAGAACAAGTTTTTGAATAGGTACACTCGAGTGACAACTACCTTAATAAATTACTTTAAAACAGGGATTTTTGTGATAAAAGGGGTTTTTGTGGATTCTGAGGGATTTTTTTAAGGAAGGTTGGCAACACTGGAACAATGTCACTTTGACAAGGACATGATCAATGTTTTGACTTATTCTGATTTTGAACTGTTAAAAAGTTATCGGTGGTAGCATGAATGGTAATTAGGTGATGACTAGCAGTGTTTTAACTCTGTCAATCGTTTATTTTAGAGAAAAAACTTGAAATAACAGTTATAGAAAAATTAATTATACGCAATTTTTATTACCTCTCGCTAAGAAAGGTATTGGATTCATGCTAAAAATCGCATACCCAGGTTTTATTGAATAAGCACGTTTTAAGGTCCCTACAATCCGATTTTAACATTTTTACGATGATGTCTGTGTGTGTGGATGTGTGTGTATGTGGGATGTTGGAAGGACGATTACTCAAAAACTATAAGACTTTAAATTTGTTTAACTACGTATTTCTCAATCGGACATTCATGGGAAGATCTGAAAAGGTTTTGTTAACAATTGGACAACCGGAACTAGAAGATTTTTGAAAAAAAATCTAAATATTTTTTGAAAATTTTTCTTGGTAATATCTTTGAATATATAATACATATAAGAATGGCAACGTAATGTATTTAGATTAAATATTTCGAGAGAAGGTGCCATCTATCCCTCCATATACCAATTATTTCTGAGTTAGTTCAAAAAATACATAATAGGTGGATGTTGCACAGTGTTGCCACGTAGCTAGAACAGCAAGTTAAGATTTTATAAAGGTTTTTAAGTTTGCTACTGTAAAACAAGTATACATGTACATTGAAGATTCAAAATATATTATCTGGTTAGTATGAAACAATATTTTTGAATTATTGATTATTGAATACCTCTAACAAATAGTATCTGGCAATGCTGTCAGCACGATTTACCGTAGTTCATAGTTTTATGGTAGGAGTCACTAGCTATCTATAATAATTTTGTGAATAAAAAGAGACAGATATAAGTATGTTGCTAGGCCATATGCGTTGCCATTCTTATATGTATTATATATTCAAAGGTAATATTAATGAAAATTAAATTCTCTATCTGATACATTTAATTATTTTATTATATATTTTATAGATTTAGAGATAAAAGAAATATAGTATATAAAATAATCTGTTGTAATAAATTTTACAGCCGAAAGAATGCCATGGAAAATAGTTGAAAATTTAAATTGTTAACTGACAGATAAATGTCAGTGTCAGAAATCCAGAGACATTACTGAAGACTTTCTGGGAAGTACATACATTATGTTATGTCTTAATGTATTAATAGTTAAATATTTAATATTATAGGTATATTACACATACCCTTCAGAAGTACTGTAACTCCCGACAATGAATTGGAAACATCTCGAAAAATTAGAAAAGTAAGACAAAATTTCTTCATAGAATGAATTTAAATTTAAAAAATCTAAATATATGGAATATATATAAGTAGAATTTTTGGTGTAGATTGTAGGTATACAAGAAATGTTAAATACATTAGGGCGCGAGCAGTCATGTGATTTTGTTGGCCTTGACAAGCAGATATGGGGGCCCATGTCACAATGACAGCTAGTAATTATGTATATAGATGTCATATCATAATTTCTCATTCTAAATTTATACTATGTACCGTAAATATTAAATCGTAACCAAGAATTTTTTACGTTTTTTTCGGTTAACCAATGGTTACTGAATTATGAATATTTTTTGCGGAACGATTTGACCTTAGCTACGTTAAGCAGACAGCTGTGGCAGATGACAGTTGACACTTGACAGTATTACATTAACACATTTTGTGAATTTGAGGCCTGTTGTATATAATTAGTATAATGCAGCGACAAATAATTATTAAAGAGTTATTTTCCTGAAATGATAACGAATAAGGTTAATTATAAAGCATGTAATGAATAATATAAATACATACCATTCTGAAGTTTTTTGAAGATACGTATATATTTATTGTTTTGTGTTTATTACTTTATAAATGAATCAAAACAAAGCTGCCAAAAAAAAAATACAACTGGTTGTCATTGCGCATCAGAATGCCAGGGGGTAATAACCACAAAACAACCATGCCTCAAGCTCGGTTGATTTGGTTAGCAAAATCAGTAACCATATTTCAGCAACCGTGTTCCGTAAATATATTTTTTTCAGGAATTTTATATTTTCGGAACAACAAACCAAGATTTTGGTTATGATTTGATATTTACGGTACATTGTATTAGTGATTTTTCAATTCCATGTGGTTTATTTTCTTCGACAAGTAAATTCCACACTCCTGGTGACAAATTAACTACGTGAATTTAGAAAATCTTGAAAATTTTTAATGAAAAATTCTGACATTTGTATTATCATTCTGAAACGGGCCCCCACAACTGCTTGTCATGGACAACTATATATATATATATATATATATATATATATATATATATATATATATATATATATATATATATATATATATATATATATATATATATATATATATATATACAGGATGAGTCACCGAAATCGCCGTCTTCGATATCTCCCTTGTCGTTAGAAATAGAGCATAAGTTTATTAACAGAATTTATTCGTCTACTCAAGAAGCATAACGTAAAATTATTTTCACATATACAGGGTGTTGCATTACGGCTCGGCGAGAATTGTTTGTCTTTTTTTAAATGGAACACCCTATATATTTTTATATATTTTGAATTGTATTTTATTCACCTATACGAACATATGAATTTTGTTTTAGTTTTCCACGGCGTTGCCAAGTTATTCCGTTTTTTCTCTAAAAAAGACCGAATACACGCATTGCTTTATAAAGGCTTACTGAACTTATTTTAATAGTAAGAATTAAGAATTTTCTTTTCTGTATAACTGTAATTATACTCTATGTTCTGACATATTTTTTTTTAAATGTAATTATACAGGCTGTTCAATAAAGCGAATCAAATGTGCTCAATTTCAAATGACTATAACTCATATTAATAAATTAATTTACTTAATCCCTCTATTATTAATAATAACCTAGCTAATGAAAATAATATCATTACTACAATTGTTTCTTATTCAAATAACAATATCAATGGTATACTAGATTTAATTTTTAGTTAAATATATAAATTTAGAGAAAAATGGTGAAAATCTCCGAAATTATTGGTTTTAGGCATAGGATACCCTTAATAACATATGAAGATAATACAAAAATACACACAACTGAATTATAGGGTGTTCCATTTGAAAATGACGAGTTATAGTCATTTGAAATTGAGCACATTTGATTCGCTTTATTGAACAGCCTGTATAATTACATTTAAAAAAAAATATGTCAGAACATAGAGTATAATTACAGTTATACAGAAAAGAAAATTCTTAATTCTTACTATTAAAATAACTTCAGTAAGCCTTTATAAAGCAATGCGTGTATTCGGTCTTTTTTAGAGAAAAAACGGAATAACTTGGCAACGCCGTGGAAAACTAAAACAAAATTCATATGTTCGTATAGGTGAATAAAATACAATTCAAAATATATAAAAATATATAGGATGTTCCATTTAAAAAAAGACAAACAATTCTCGCCGAGCCGTAATGCAACACCCTGTATATGTGAAAATAATTTTACGTTATGCTTCTTGTGTAATCGAATAAATTCTGTTAATAAACTTATGCTGTATTGCTAACGAAAAGGGAGATATCGAAGAAGGCGATTTCGGTGACTCATCCTGTATATATATATATATAACATGACTGTTCGCGCCCTATACTTTTGTAACCAAAAAAAGGAAGTGGCGAGAGGTATTGTGCTGGCAACAACAGATTTTTTGACGTATATTTCATATATTTTACAGTCTGAAAATTGTAAAATAACATTTCTGTTCAAAAATTAGTTCCACATTCTCTCATTCCAGCAAACGGAGTATAGCCTTATTTATTGTACACAAATTCAGAAAAAAAGCAGCAATAGTCAGACAATTTAAAACTGTCTCGCGTTTACACCAATCACAAGCCGTGAAATGTTGCCCCTGTTCTACACTGCAGTAAACGATATAGTATAGATGACATCTCAAACCCAAAGTTGGAATTTTACCGTTTTTCCGCTGATCCTTCATATATTCACAGAGGTCAGTTATGTAAATCGATGAACATTAAAGAAAAGGACTGTTAAGAATAGAAAAGTGTGTGTATTTAAATGTGAAAAGATAACAAAGTGTGTTTAGATACGAAAGCTCATTTAGGTTCATCATATTTATTTTAATTTCTACTGTATAACAATTTGATTACATAATATATAAAAATAAGAAACATACTTAATTTGAATTTATAATGAATATATATATATATATATATATATATATATATATATATATATATATATATATATATATATATATAATATTTTCAATAGTAACGTACACCATACGAAGCTTGGAACATGTTCACTGGGGTCGTCAACTCTGGAATAAAAACAAAAGGTCTTTATGGATAACATAATTGCTCGACATACACCAAATTCTGTAGGTATGGAGCAATGGAGCATCACATATTCTCAGGTCCCAATGACAAACATTAATGAGTAAAACAACTATCATGGAATAAAGAGCCTACGAAGCATAAACACTAACGTTTACATATCATACGTCATTAAAAAAATATCCAATTCATAGGGAAAATTGCGAGTGAATAGCTACCTCGTCAAAAGCACGTAAGTTTTATGCTTCAATGGCTCCCGTGCCATTAATTCCATCATAATCGCCTTCAACAACGTGCTCGCTCCGGGTGCAAATGGTCTCTTCCAGAACAGCATACATAACGCATCTTGGAATGGTTTGATAGAATCTATTATTTTACTCATTACTAGTTATAATAATAATAAAAAAAAAAATCTTACCCTCTCATGATTTCTAGCATTGTAGCACATGATTTCTTTATTCTTGTTTTCCCGACAAGACAATAAAGTAGTTTGTGCAATTCATTTTAAACGCTAGAAGTCCATATCCAAAATTTCTGGATCATCTGTACTCGTAGCCTTTTTATAGCTATTATTACGGTGCTTTACATTTTTGTTCTGTGTCATATAACGATGCTTAATCACCTTGGCTGATTCGTAAAGTGTTCGAACTTTTAGAGACAAATCCCTAGCACGATGTATGTTAACTTGTTTCCTATTGCCTAAAAAACGATATATACATATATACACAATTAAATAATACGTTAATACTTTTTTTGCGACACATATTTTCTAGATTAACGTTTTGTATCAAAGAACTTGGTAATAATGCTAAAGGGTCTTGATCCACGCTAACCGGTGTTTCTAAAATTATAGATACACGTTTAAAAATATAATACCAATTTTGATTTTTTAAAACTTACCTGCTTGGTCTATTTCACTAGATGGTTCTGGTTTCGGTGATACAAATACAGGTTTGCGATTTAATTGTTCTTCTATAACATAATAGTAACATTATGTACTTACGTATATTTTACTTACAAAATAAATTACCTTTACTTGGAAATAAGGTTGGAACAGCGCCTTTCTTCAAATATTCCCTTACTGACTTATGATGGATCCATTTTTCATCAAAATGAATCAAACATATTCTACGGTTTCCATAAATCTTTTCTGCGGACATAGAAGATAGTGATTCATCGTTTATTGCAGCAAGCCATGCCTGAAATTGTTCCCAATACCTTCTTGGATTAGGAAAGCGTACAGTGAATTTAGAATAATTGGAATAACAAGTTTGAACACAGCACTTGTATGGCATCTACAAATGAATAAATAAAAATTTATATAAAAGTATACATGTGAAAGTAAAATACATACATGGTATATTTAAAAAATTATAGCCTACCTTTTTCATATAATGTAACTGTCAACGACTAAATGACATCACTCGCCAAGGTTCCCTGCCTAAAAACCCGATATCTACACGAAGATGGAGGTAACTTCACTGCTCCGATATCAGTTGTGTCAACTAGACCAGCGGTATTAGGATAAACTATATTTAAAACGGGAGCATACGGCCCTAGATTCAAGAAAATATATAGGGCTCGGACACTCAGCTGTTTCCATAACCTTGCGATTAGCTGTTCCGGCGCCAAAGTAGGGTACCTATATACTCAGGGTATGGCCATGACGTGGCTCGCATTTCATCCGCCATTAGAGGGCCACTGTCATATTCGTTGTTGCGCAAATTATTATTTATTTTCGTGGCTACTTGTTTTATTTTAATGCAAAACACATTTGAATATACTTCTAGTATTTATATAAAGTGTAAGTAATACTTTTATTTTATTTATATGTATATTTTCTTGGGATACTGACTACGATGACTGGCAATATTTTAAACAAATAAAAATTACCAATATTAAGCACATACACTTAAATTTTTAAAAGGTAAGTTTAAAATATATACTTTTTATGTAAATAATAACCACAGTTATTAAATTTGATGTGATAATAACAACCTATATCCTATTCTCTACATAACCTCTAAATCTATGTCATAATAATTGTGTATCTCTTAAATAAATGAATTTATATTACCTTTATAGATTCATAGTGTGATTATTTAATATTCCTGTATAATATAATATCACATTTCTTACAAATAAATGGGGAAATGAATTATCAATATATTTGACATTGGCTCGCTAATGGCGGCGATCTCGCCCCACGGCCATATCCTGTATATCATCTGTACTCGTAGCCTTTTTATAGCTATTATTACGGTGCTTTACATTTTTGTTCTGTGTCATATAACGATGCTTAATCACCTTGGCTGATTCGTAAAGTGTTTGAACTTTTAGAGACAAATCCCTAGCACGATGTATGTTAACTTGTTTCCTATTGCCTAAAAAACGATATATACATATATACACAATTAAATAATACGTTAATACTTTTTTTGCGACACATATTTTCTAGATTAACGTTTTGTATCAAAGAACTTGGTAATAATGCTAAAGGGTCTTGATCCACGCTAACCGGTGTTTCTAAAATTATAGATACACGTTTAAAAATTTAATAACAATTTTGATTTTTTAAAACTTACCTGCTTGGTCTATTTCACTAGATGGTTCTGGTTTCGGTGATACAAATACAGGTTTGCGATTTAATTGTTCTTCTATAACATAAATAGTAACATTATGTACTTGCGTATATTTTACTTACAAAATAAATTACCTTTACTTGGAAATAAGGTTGGAACAGCGCCTTTCTTCAAATATTCCCTTACTGACTTATGATGGATCCATTTTTCATCAAAATGAATCAAACATATTCTACGGTTTCCATAAATCTTTTCTGCGGACATAGAAGATAGTGATTCATCGTTTATTGCAGCAAGCCATGCCTGAAATTGTTCCCAATACCTTCTTGGATTAGGAAAGCGTACAGTGAATTTAGAATAATTGGAATAACAAGTTTGAACACAGCACTTCTTTGGCATCTACAAATGAATAAATAAAAATTAATATAAAAGTAAACATGTGAAATTAAAATATACACATGGTATATTTCAAAATTTATAACTTACCTTTACCATATAGAGCGCGGGCACTCAGCTGTTGCGGTAATCTTCGAAACAGCTGATCTTTTACCCGTATTACACTTAACAATAAATTACACAATTTATTGTACAATAAATCGCACAATTTATTTTGAAAATATGAGCATTTTACAAGTCGCAAGTTTCTGCCAATTTATTGTTGTTGGGAGCAGGGCTACCAACCGCTTCGTTTTGAGGTTAACCTTTTGTTGTATGTGTTTACAGTTCGTGCTTTGTTCCGTGTTTGCATTAAGGCAAATATTACTGGTTTTAATTTTTCGATTTTCCTTCTACGCCCGTTATGTGACGCGTAGTCAAACATCGAAATAGTTAAATAGAAATAGTTCAATATGTCAAATATTATTCAGTTGGCACTGGTGAAGTAACCAAAAAATTGTGGAAAAATAGAACACGTTCTAATTTTCACAATTTATTGTGCAATTTATTTTCAAAAGAAATTGTACAATTTTGCTGTATTACACTTGCCAATAAATTGAAGGTCGCAAAATTGTACAATTTATTGTGAAGTGTAATACAGCTATTACACTTGCCAATAAATTGTCAATAAATAGAAGGTCGCAAAATTGTACAATTTATTGTGAAGTGTAATACAGCTATGGACCTTTTACATTTTTATTGCACCGTGACGTAATTTTTCAATACACCGCGTAGTGAAATTTTTACGAACTAGAGATGAGTAGGCACCATGTTGTCAAGTAAAATGATTAAAAGGACAAGCATTTATTTTTGATAAAAAATTATTTAAACAACACAAAAACTGAAATTATTTTGACTTTGATTGTAAAGAAATTATTAATAAAGACAAAACAATTTATTTAAAAATAATAACAATAGTTTTATTCTTGTTTGTAACTTTCTTAATAACAAACTGGCAACTACGCAATTATCTGTCACTTTATGTGGTGTTTATTTTGCGTCTTTAGAACATATAACTACGTTTCTGATTCCCATTTACCCGTCCTCTCGTCTTGAAATATTTATCATCACAAACGCTTTGTGTGAATTTATTTAATATAGTTACATTCTTATTTCCGCCATTTCAAATTTTGTTTGAAATATATCTGGCCTCCCTATGCGCAAAGAAACTACTGCGCACTACATATATGTCATTTTTCTCTATCTCTCTCTTTTCATGTAAAAGGTCCATTGTGCCCCCGGCTTGTTACTCATTTCATTAGCAAATAAATGAGGTCGAGCGACAAATACGCCATCTATTCAAAGCGAGTTTTCTTTAGCGCTAATTCAAAATCTGAAATAAGTTTGTCTTACAAAACAAATTTCTCTCGTATTTCATTGTGCGAGATTATTTAATGGTTTCTATAATGTATGTGTACTTCAAGAAGAAGCTATCACCTGATATGCAACTTCGCTAATTAGCAAAAATCGAGTTAATTTGTAATATTGACCCGCACGATTGTGATAAAAGTGGGTTTTCGCAGGATATATCGGATTTTCTGAATATTTTGCCAATGGATATAATCAATTATTTGTTACCAACGAAAGTGTTTAAACCCAAGAGCAATTAAACGGTTTCCACAGTTTAAAACCGTATAAGTATTACTGGTGTAGTTGGCTGCGAAATATTAATGTGACGAAATTTGGAAAACTTGAACCTACTAGTAAAAGAAAAGGTGAGTAATCTATTTGTACTGCAATGTGTTAATTTAATGCTTTATTATACACATTTTATTACAATAAAAACATTGTTAAAAATGAATATACTTCTTTATCTAAGTCTTTCATTATTTATTGAATATAGAATACATCCTGAGAAGATAGTGGTGGAACAACGTAGGACCGTAGAAGTCGATGTTTCTTAGCCTCTTCGGACCATAGTCCAGCGTCAGCTATTTTTCCCTGTCTTCTACGAGAAACTTTCTATTTGTTTTCCAAACTCGTTACGGACACATCCCGTTCTTCTGATTTTGCACCTTGTATAACAATTATCCACACGTCTAATACCTCGTCTAATAACTCTTTGTGAATGCATTACCTATAAAATAATATTACATGTCAATGTATGGATGTTAAATAAATAAATCATCACGGTATATGAGATTTCTGATTCTCCTCGTAATGACTTTTAGAGGATTGATACTTTGCATGTTCTATTATAATTACATAATGTTTTTATTGTAATAAAATGTTTATAATAAAGCATTAAATTAACACATTGCAGTATAAATAGATTAGTCACCTTTTCTTTTACTAGTAGGTTCAAGTTTTCCAAATTTCTTCACATTAATATCTCGCAGCCAACTACACCAGTAATACCTACTTATACGGTTTTAAACTCTGGAAACCGTTTAACTGCTCTTGGGTTTAAACACTTTCGTTGGTAACAAATAATTGATTATATCCATTGGCAAAATATTAAGATAATCCGATATATCCTGTGAAAACCCACTTTCATCACAATCGTGCGGGTCAATATTACAAATTAACTCGATTTTTGCTAATTAGCGAAGTTGCATATCAGGTGATAGCTTCTTCTTGAAGTACACATACATTATAGAAACCATTAAATAATCTCGCACAATGAAATACGAGAGAAATTTGTTTTGTAAGACAACAAACTTATTTCAGATTTTGAATTACGCTAAGGAAAATTCGCTTTGAATAGTTGGCGTATTTGTCGCTCGACCTCATTTATTTGCTAAATGAAATGAGTAACAAGCCGGGGGCAGTAAGATCAGCTGTTTCGAAGGTTACTGAGCTGAGTGCCCGCGCTCTTATTGAGAACTGACATGTCCGATGGCGGCAGCACCATCGGGCCGATCAGCTGCTTCTGAATTGGTACTCGCAGTGTTTGTGACATATGAAAACAAACAACAAAAATTTTTTTCACTTAAAATGGCAAAATGGGGTTTGGTACCACAGAACATTTTAAATTTCTGGAAGCAACAGCTACTTCTAAATGTATTATAGAAGATAATATGTTAAAATGTATTTATAATTTTATATATATTTAATCAATCGAAATTGATGATCACAGGTGAGCGAATTATAAACGCTAACCACATAATATTATGTGGAGTATTAAAAAATGACAGTATAATGTGGGTAATATTTGCACTTTGTCTGCGAACCAGTGCAATTTCTGCAAAACCACATGAAATCAAAATACATTTAGAGAAAATTTAAAAATTATTAGTGCAGAATGCACGTGTAAAGCTAGATAAAGACCACGAAATATGTAATTATCTGATTTAAAATGACGAGAACAAACTTTCATATGTTTTGTTATTTGTTTTGCACTACGAATTGCATATTCCCATGCTTTTCGTCGATCCATATCCATTTCAACACTTGCTCTTGTCGTAATTTTAACTTTATTTTGGCCATGTTTCGGAAAATTATAAAACCCAATGCCTGTGTCTCGACCAGATCTTGAGAGTGACGTCAGAATATACAACAATTTGTACGACTTTTCCCATTTTTATTCACATCAAATGATCAAACCACATGTAACTCAATATACTCAAGTAGGGTATATAGGTTATCTGTGATCTGTGATTATTAGCTCACAGAGCGCACAGAGTCCGATCTGTTCGCTAATTTTCTAACCATGGAGTATCGTGAGCAGTTGTGTAGCGCATGCGTATTTAAGCGCAAATTTAAAATGTTAGTCGCCGACAATGCAAACAGTGTCTATTCTATGAATGATGTTGTCGTTTTCGTATATCAATAAAAAATGTTTGAAATTAGTCATTTTAGGAAACATTACTATTTTGCCTTTTTAACAAATGGCCGCCTCTTGACCTTGAGGCTTCACTTTTACGTAGTTTGAACATACGAAGTTGGGTATCTAGGTTATACATAAACATCTCTGGCTTTGGTTCACGAAAGATGACTATTCAAGGTCACTTGTTCGAAGAAAGAATACACAGCACTTTATACAGTAGTAGCTTAGCAACATTTCATGTTAGAAAGAGAAAGATTATTTGACGTATGTCTATGTAGTTTATGGTATGGTGTGTGACAGATATACGTAAATGGTGACATTACTTTCTAACACGTTACAAATAATAATGACGTATGTCGTAGAGTTATAGATATCTACTTATCTACTGCACTGCCCTGTGTCCTAATATTTACCTAGTGACGTTGACATTTAAATCAAATTATTATTCCCTGGTTTTTGTCAAGTCTCCGTTTTTGTGTTTTACGAAAACATAGGTGAAGAGCATAAATCTTTGAGAAAGGCATTATTTAAAAAGGAACATTATTTTCAAATAAATTACACTTATTTTTTTCATTTAAAATGTATTCATAAATATTTCATGTTGCACGTCTATGTATACGAAATGCAGTGAAGTTATCTGCTAGTAATATTATACCATACGGTTAATAAATGACCTTGAATAGTCATCTTCCGTGAACCATACTATATGCACTAGGGTACCTATATACTCAGGGTATGGCCATGACCATATTTTCTTATACGTATATGGCCATGACACTCGCGTTTCGTCCGCCATTTGCGGGCCACTGTCATATTCGTTGTTGTTGCGCAAATTATTATGTATTTTCGTGGCTATTTGTTTTATTTTAATGCAAAACACATTTAAATATAATTATAATATTTATTTAAAGTGTAAGTAGTACTTTTATTTTATTTATTTGTGTATTTTCTTGAGATACTGACTACGATGACTGGCA
This sequence comes from Harpalus rufipes, assembly GCA_951394225.1. NCBI lineage: Eukaryota > Metazoa > Arthropoda > Insecta > Coleoptera > Carabidae > Harpalus > Harpalus rufipes. The sequence goes on from OX596284.1 coordinate 21,709,671, forward strand.
ATATTGAAAACACATAAAAATTACCAATATTAAATACAAACATTTATTTTTAAAAGGTAAGTTTAGAATATATACTTAATATGTAAATAATAACTACAGTTATTAAATTAGATGTGATAATAACAACCTATATCCTTTACTCAACTAACCTCTAAATCTATTTCAGAATAATAATTGTGTATCTCTTAAATAAATGAATTTTTATTACCTTTATAGATTCATAGTGACATCAACGTTAAAATATATACTTATTATGTAAATAATAACCACAGTTATTAAATTTGATGTGATAATAACAACCTATATCCTATGCTCTACATAACCTCTAAATCCATGTCATCATAATAATTGTGTATCTCTTAAATAAATGAATTTTTATTACCTTTATAGATTCATAGTGTGATTATTTAATATTATTATTATAATATAATATCACATTTCTTACAAATAAATAGGGAAATGAATTATCAGTATGCGAACGCCATAACGGCAACTTGAATTAGAATATTAGGTCTTATGGTTTGCTTTTCCTGGCGTTGCCATGTGCTATTTCGAATTTGTTTCTTAATATCTTGTGTTTAATACCTTTTATGCGCATATTTAATAAGAGTACACAGTGATCACGTGACGCTACTTTGCAGTCCTAGCACAGCACAAAATAACCGAATGCACCTACGATCAGCTGGTAGCCACCAGTCACTGAACTCTATGTATTAAATATCAGAGTTCAGTGGTGGTAGCTGATCTAGTGAACACGAACAGTGCATTTAGCAGAAAAATAATGAACATGTTCAGTTCAGTAACCACATATCTGCTGAATGCGTCCACTGTAAATTCCGACTTGTATTTTAAATTATCGCTATTGTTACTAGAAAAAACATTTATTCAATTTCCATTAGAAGGAACCGAACCTGAACCCGAAAAAGACCGCAAATTTGATTGATACTTGGATCAGAACCACCCATTAACCCATCTTTCAAAAAAAAAAAAAAATGTGGCTATCACATGATCTCCCGCCATGCAATTTTTATTTTATTTAATAAATACTTTCATATTTACCAATATTGCAAATGTATTAAATTTCTTTGTATAATAATATAGCTATTGTTCATATTTTCCACTCGAAAATCACCATTATATTAGTTCAAATTTATATTGTGACATTCACGTTTATTTCTTGTAATTTGAAATGATTATATTTCATTCCATTATGAAAATCCTAGTTCACAAAAACGAAAAAAAAATTACCTGTCAGTTGTCAGTTATCAAACAAATTTAAGTGGTGTTTAACCATGTATTGTTGTAATTTTCTTATTACATTTTAACAGATAAAAATATTTATTATTGACAAAGTTTGGTTTCGCGGATTTACATCATTTATTTAATGCATATAAATTTATTTTTAAAATATATTGGAAAAGGATCAACGCATATATATAGAAAATTTAATAATCTTTAATTTTTATAATAACATAAATCGCGAAAAAAATACATTTAAAGGTATTTTTCTAAGAAAAACTATTTTGAGCTTCCACGAAAATGCCACTTCCGTTTATCCGATTTACAACAAAATCTAATGGGGTTTTTCCATATTAGAGTAAAACAAGAATACATAATCAAAATTTTCTGAATGATAGTATTTAAGATAGAGCGTAAAGAATATCCACACCCAGAGACATCATCGTGATAATATTACAATTGGATTCTAGGGATCTTAAAACGTGCTTTTATCAAAATCTCGATATGCGATTTTAGCACATTATCTTCCTTACCAAGAATCGCGGGAGATAAAAAACTTAACCTGAACCTGTACCGAACCCAGTTTTTGGCGGGTTTGATGCTTCAATTTTCATAATATTTTTAACAAGCATTGAAGCATTTGATATTTCGTTGTAAACTAATTAAATTAATTGAAATGTATAGGACTTTATAAAATTTTAAGAACTAAATTAGGAAATTAGTAATGAAAATAGCCATATTACGAGTATTATTTTTAATCACTTAGCAGCCAATAAACATTTATTACTCTTGTTCAAAAAATGGCAATATAACATTTATTTGACTTGAATAATAAATTATTTTAATTATATATCTAAATAGTTTAAATTATATTGTTTCGTACAGTTTAAATAAATACAATAATAACCTGCAGTATTTTTCCAGCCATTTATTACATTATTATTTAATTATCACAATAACATTTATAAAATACATATTTACGTTATTTAAATTAAAATGTTTTTTTAATTATTCTGATCCAGATCTTCCAAATCTCATGTGTCCATAATCGTCAAATTCACGTTTTCCAAATCGCATGTGGCCATAGTCATCTGATTGTCTCTTCCCCAGATCAAATAAGTCGTCATCATCAACTAATAATATCAACAATAAGTATTAAGAAATAAATATTATCAGTAACATTATCTTACCTATAAAATCTGGTTCTTGGCGACTTCTAACATATTGAGATGCTAATCTAGGTGAAAATCTATTTGCTCTATTTCTTGTTACATGATTATTTTCACCCACATTTGGTGCAGAAGCTTTTGCAACATGTTGTCTATGACTTAGCAGTATACAAATCATTACTGTCAGTAATATAATTCGTAAAACTTTACTGCAACCCATTCTGAAAATGATTATTAACACATTTAAATTATCCGCTTTTTGCAGCGATGCGATTTTGTTAGTTTATTTATTGTTGAAACAGATAATTGACAACACGAATACGCGAAAGTGACGAAAAGTGCGAACAAATTGGCTGAAAAGTATATATTATTAAAAAGTAAGTAATAAAATTTAGTAATAATAAGCGATTTGGTACAAAAATATTTAAAACATTAATATTTCAATATTTTTGTTTACAAATTACCATATTTAAAATAACTTTCAAAGAAGATTAATACACGTAAAATAATAGAAATAAAGAGTAGATATTTCTACAATTTAAATGTAGAAACATTTTCTATATTCATACATACTTTTCTATTGTTTAGATCGGAAGCTGAAAGCTGTCTGATAAATCTTGCTTCCAACAAATACTTTTATAGGGGTAAGTGACGTCACAATAATCTCATGGGAATAAAAATCATCAGCTTAAGATTCTGTGATCGTAAATCCACCAGCAACTGCAAATTTCATAATGTTCGCACAATTCGAATATTAAGTTGCTACTTATGCGCAACGTGAAAATAAAACTCAGAGGCGACTTCAGTATATTTCAGAAATATATTTTTCAAAAGTTATAAAATTAAAAGTTTATTTAATTTTTTATGATATTTTTATACCATTATTAAATTTTTAATTTAAAACAGTTGGTAATATATAAACTTCACACACTATTATTTAAAATTGATCTCAATAATTTACATTATTATGGTTAGTTTATAATGGTTTTGTTATAAAAATACAATAGTAAATAAATATTATGTACATACTTTTTAATTTAAAATTTCAGTTTTATAATTTCTAATATTAAATTTGTACTGAATACGGTTACGATAAAATATTGCTTTTGAAGATTTAAGTGTATTACAAGCAAATTATTTTCTTTTTCAACATAATTCTTTTACATAAACTAATTTTCCTCAACTCTGAACTTCACATTATTTTTAAGAAATTTACTTTTTGCATTTCCTTCTTTATTGTTTCATAATATGAATAAATATGACAAAAATAAAAATAGATTTATATTGGAAATTCAGGTTTCATAATAATTAATAAATTTTAAAAAAATCGAAGGTAACTCAATTATGAAAACTAAAATAAGATAAGTATAAGCCATAAGTATTTAAGCTTGTTACAATTGCTAGTGGTTGAAGTTTATTTACAAAAAAAGTATTCGCGGTGTGTGTTTGCACAACTGATATCTTGTTATTTATGATGAATATATGTATAACAAATCGTTTGGAAAAGTGGATATCTATTTGTAATGGATATAATCGTTTACAACCTGTTCTATTTTCGCAAGCTTGTAAGAATTATTCAACACTGTCTACTAACAACGAAAATAAAAAATGTTTAATCGAAAAAGAAAGAATTGTTATAACAAAGAAGAAAGAAAAAAATATACGTGAATTAAAAACCAATCCTTCTATCAAAAGTGAAAAAATTAGGTCAAATAAAAATGTTAATTTTTCGTATAGTTTCCGTAGTCTACGCGGGAGGAGCAAGAAAAATGAGAAAAATAATAGACCAGTTCTCCCGCTTGTTTTGATGACGTTTGATAAATATCCTACGAATGATTCCACGTGGTTATAAGATATTTATATATTTTATTCAAATTTTACTTCGCACATATAATCTCTGTCATCTCTGTATATTTATATATCTAATACATTTTAAATACCTGTAGATAATCAATCATGAACCAGTTACAAGAATCAGAATTAAATATTGATGTAGATGAATTTGATCGAAATCTGAGAGAAATTTTGTTCGAACTCCAAAGAAAAAGAGTAAGTTATTTATTAATTTATGTTTTTAATTTAAATTAAGGTATCTTATTAGTATAACGAGCCAATAAAATTCATAAATTTTAGATTTTCTATTTTTATTTGTATGAGTATATGAATATGTTATGGGATATTCCATTATAAGGAAATTTACAACTATACTTCATTTCTCGTAAGAAAATAGCGTTGGTTTAGATAGGGATATAAATTCTGCCCTTTGAGTGGTCAGAATGCAAATCTAGTTCACAAAAACAAAAAAAAAAAAATTCCCCTGTCAATTTTCAGTTATAAATAATAACTAATAACGTCTAGGGTACCTATATACTCAGGGTATGGCCATGACGTGCTCGCGTTTCGTCCGCCATTAGAGGGCCACTGTCATATTCGTTGTTGTTGCGCAAATTATTATGTATTTTCGTGGCTACTTGTTTTATTTTAATGCAAAACACATTTAAATATACTTCTAATATTTATTTAAAGTGTAAGTAATACTGTTACTTTATTTATATGTGTATTTTCTTGAGATACTGACTACGATGACTGGGAATATTGAAAACACATAAAAATTACCAATATTAAGCACAAACATTTAAATTTTTTAAAGGTAAGTTTAGAATATATACTTATTATGTAAATAATAACCACAGTTATTAAATTTGATGTGATAATAACAACCTATATCCTATGCGCTACATAACCTCTAAATCTATGTCATAATAATAATTGTGTATCTCTTAAATAAATGAATTTTTATTACCTTTTTAGATTCATAGTGTGATTATGTAATATTCCTGTATAATATAATATCACATTTCTTACAAATAAATAGGGAAATGAATTATCAATATGTTTGACATTGGCTCGCTTATGGCGGCGATCTTGCCCCATGGCCATACCTGTATATAAAGGTACCCTAATAACGTCGGCTCTCAAGCGCCATCTACTATTTTCTTACAAGAAACGAAGTATTAAACTATTTTTTTCTACTCCCATGCGTGAAGTGAGTGTATCAATTTTTATGTGTGAAGCTTGATTTTTTATACACTGTGCGTGAAGTGTCACTTCACGCATAGTGTGCGTGAAGTAAATAGTTCAGTTTTAACACATACAATGAATATCTTTATTTACACGCAAATCATGTGTTGGTAAATGGCCCGTAGAAATAACAACTTCATGAGAAGAGAAATGTGTTATTAATTTATAAAATAAAAAAATTGCAAGGTCGTAGAAAAAGTATAGTATGTAACACGTGCGTGAAGCCTATTTTACATTCGGGTGGTTTCTCCACCCTCATGTAAAAATTTCAGCTTCACACACTTGCCACATAATATACTATAATATAATAGATTACTAAAAAAACAAAAGAGAAAAATGAAAAAAAAATGTTCATAATTATTTTATTTAATATGTTTTTTGGTAAATATAGTTTAGCGCGTAAAGTGCATAACGTATATTTTCCTGATGATAGTTTTTAAAACTTAAACCGACTATTGTAAACCGGAACTTGCACGAACGCCATTAACGAGCAGTCCTGCGATGTATGTGATTTTGCTTGTTTTGTCATATTACCTTTTAAATACACGTGAAAATAAAGCAATATATAATTAAGATTACTAATATAAACATCAATAAAATAAGATATAATTAAGATTTTTATTGATTTGTACTGTCACAAAAGATGTTCCTACATTTTAGCAGAAGGTAGCGCTGTTATCACTGATATGCCACTAGGAAAATATACGTCATTCCGGTAAATTTCAAATATTTTAATAAATTTCAAAATATATCTCGCTGAAATTAAATAAAAAACACCTTAGAATTTCATATTTGTATTTCAAAAAAGCAGTATTTAAAAAAATGCATTGGAATACCCCAGTATATTGCCTATAGTAAATAAACGTCCGGGAAGTATTTTAACTGGATTTAGCATGCTGCTCGTCCTAAAAGTAAAGTAATATAGTAGTACATACTAAGTTGATGTCTATGTACCTGATTATGGACACTCGTATCCCAAATTATATGGCAAACAGACAGCCTTCTCTAATATATAAGCCATGCTGTTCGAATGGCAACGGCGCAAAATCAGTTCTCGGTGGTCCTACCGTCGTACTGGATCACCGCTCTATCGCTTGCTTAACACTTGTATTTATAGAAACAAATACTCATAATTATGTTACACATATTTATTATGTACTAAATCCTACATTTAATTTTAATAATGTAGTTTACAGAAATATATTATTTGTATTAAAATTACAATTATTTTTAAAAAATATCTAGTGTCCTTTTTACTTCCTTGTACGTAAGTAAAGGAAGTATTATAATCGCGAAAAAAATCGATTTTCAGATTTCAGCGGAAATATCCATTTTGATCATCCCTGAATCCATTTTGACTAATTTCGTCGTGACGTCTGTACGTACGTACGTCCGTACGTACGTACGTACGTTCGTATCTCGCATAACTCAAAAACGGTAAGCCGTAGAAAGTTGAAATTTTGTTTTTTCTTTTTTTTTTTTTTTTCTTGGGTAATTCCTTGACTGTTGGTATGTTGTAAAAGATTACAGGTAAATAATTGGAGTTGCAGTCTGGTGAACAATGTTTATTAGGATTTTTTTAACATGCCGACGTTTCGGTTCCAATTGAACCTTCTTCAGGGTTAGTTAAAGTGTAGTTGGTAAAAAACAATTCATTACAAACGAAAATTAAAAGTAAAAGAAGGATGAATATGTCGTCAAAAGTGTCAAAGTGATAAAATAAAAGCGTGCATACATCAGTAAACTATTCATTAAATTTTGTATTTAGGACTCCTATAACATCTAGTTGTGCACCTCCCTTTCTGGTTATTACACAATTTCCAGAAGTGGCACTTTACATGAAGCCTATAATAGATTTTAATGAAAAACTGTTTTAAAATATAATCCAAAACTTTTCAAACAAGACTTTTATGTCAATCGAAATAACATAATAGATTTTGGTTAAAATAGGCTAACCGGAAGTGGTACATTACTTGAAGTTGTTAACAGTTTTTCTTGAATAAAATGATTTTATTTTGATTTTAGAAATAAATGCTTCAAATAAAAGTTTTAGAGAATTAATTTCTGCGTCTAGCACATCAAGAATTATTAAATTAGCCCTTTGTATAAGCGAGATATGTAAATTTAAAAATTATATACTTTTTTGTTTTTGTAATAAAGCTTGCTATAGATTAGGACAAAACCATAAAAAAATGTTCATGTCAAATTACGTTAAATACGTGCAATTTTATGATTCGTACAATAACAAATATATTTTTATTGTGAAATTAGTCATATTCATTGTTGTAATCAAATATTTCTTTGTTGTAATCAAAACTCTCTTTAAAAAGAACCGGGTTAGATTATGGTCGCTATATATCTTACTGTTTTGAAGTTAAAATTAATATTTTGTAATTTATTTATTAAAAAAATATGTATAGTTTAATAATCGTACAAGGAAGTCGTGTGGTGTCCACATCAGATGTTTTTATTTTTTGGACATGACTATATTTTTTCGTTGCTCATGTTTGCAATTATTTTTATTTTTTACATAATTGTTAAGCAATATGTTGGCAAAAAAACTACTTAACATATTCATAATATATATATAGTCCTCACCACAAACACAAATATTGCGAAAATCGTCAGAAAAGGAATCATTTTTCAGACTGAGAATGCTCAAGTTCACATAATAAATTTTGTTGATGCTTACATCTTATATCTAATAAATTTATATTCTAAAACATTATCATTAATAATGTATTGCAAGATAGCATACACGTGTATAAATATTATCATTACAATTGTGGGTAATTTCTCGACTATGATGTGGATTAGGTGTTAACAATTACTCGAAAGTTCCGTCAAACAGCATTTATTCTTACTAAACCAACGTTTCGGTGCACCTTTGCACATTCTTCAGGGTAGTAAGATGTTACAAATTGTTACAAATCATGTATATAAAATACATTCGTACAAAACATTCAGTTAATTTATTAAACATCGTACAAAAATTCAAAAAGCATACACACATCCATTTGCTCTTTCAATTTTTTGCACGATGTTTAATAAATTAACTATTTTTTTTACGAATGTATTTTGTGTACATGATTTGTAACAATTTGTAAGATCTTACTACCCTGAAAAAGGTGCAAGCGTGCACCGAAACGTTGGTATAGTAAGAATAAATGCTGTTTGACGGAACTTTCGTGTAATTATTAACACCTAATTATCATTACAGCCTCTGTAGGAATTGACAATCCTCCTTTTTGCAAATGATTAAAATATTCATTATCCATGGACGACGGTACTGCATTTTCCACCAGCTTTGGTTGTCTAAGCAACAATTGTTGACATGTTCCATCACTTTTATTAATGATTTATCATATTTAATAATATCACTTTCTGAAAAATGTTTTGCACACACTACTGATGTAGACGTAGGGGTTCATTGTTTTCGTGGAATAGCTTTAATCCATTTTTTGTATAATTCAGGATTCTTTGCAAAACTAAAAGTTGTTTGATAATCTTCTTTCTTTAATTGCAAACTGTAGTTCGATTTACAATCTGGTACACAGCAGTGACGCGGCATTTAGCTACAAAATAATACCAAAGGATGTAATAAAACACTAACAGAAACTAAAGTTATTATCCTTTATTTCTCATTATTAATGTGTAACTATTTTAATATTAGACATTATTGCTCACAGTATGCATTTTACGATCAACAAGGATTATTTTACAAGTTTTGTTTAATTCTTAAGTAAATAAAATCCTTTAGAAACTTGTTATTGTTAATATGTTATTGAAAGTTATGCTTTTCACTCTTAATTTATGTTATTTAATTAAAAATTATTTTCTACATTGTAAGACAACATCGTTGAAAATTATAAAATTGAACAAAAACATACCTTTTTTGGGTTTTACTCAAAAATAACTACAAAAATACAATGCACATACGAGTCGACACGCGCAAATCTTCGACAGTAGGACTCTCAACGGCGTTGTCAAGTTTCAGCAGCACGGCTTAAACAGAAATGGGGGCCCGTATCAGAATGCCAGCTATTGATAATAGCCATAACTGACAAATGTCATAATCAGGCCCGGGAAACGCAAATGGCAGATACCGGGATAGCATTTTTAGTTTTGCTTCCATGCACGAGATGGCGACACCAGTATCGTTAGTTTGTCAATTTTTTTTTTCACTTGTTCGCGCGAATTGTGACATTTGTCATTTTAAATTGAAACGATTCAGACTGTGTTTATCGTCTTGTATAGTTATTATGTGTGAAAAAATATTCTAATATTTAAAATGGAATGATTAAATTGTTGTGTACCGAATTGTACCTACTGCTACGGGTAAGTGAAAATATACACTTATATAATTACTAACAAAACATATTACAAAATCGTTTTCTAGGAAAAACACAGCATAGATTTCCCAATCCTAGAACTAGAACACGTCGAAATTTATTTGTCAAATGGTTGGAAGTATTAAACATGGAGGAACTTTTGAATTTTAGATTCGGAGGTCGTATACAACAATAAGCCCACACAACTAACGTCTCCACGTACCTTAGTTGCAGTTCCATCGCTAAATTTACCTGGTGAGTGTAATTGATGTATGAATCGACGTCTACAATTTGCATTTTTTTATTTAATTTGTGTATCTTTGAGGTTTTTAAGTTATTAGAGAATATATTTTATTTCTAAATGCAATTGTAAATTCATGAAGTATAATAATACGAAAAATGCGTTTAGATTTTACTATATACTTATCTTCCAATTGTTATTTATTTTAATTTTTACGGGTTTAGTTCACTCATTACATTCAGGTACCGCACTTGATGCAAATGTACCTAATACTGAATTTTGATATAGTTAGAGTTAATTTCGTAATAGAATGCAGAATGTTATGCCCATCGTCAATAGAAAAAAAGCACTATATGACAATATATATTTTTTCTTATTTATTTTAAATTTTATTCACAAATTTAGCTATTGTTTTAAATAAAAATATGCGTATCTTTTAAATTTACCAACATATTTATTTTCAGATAATTTGACGCACTCCCTACTTCGGTCAGTGGCAGTTAAAATGAAGTTGGTGTTGCTCCCAAAAGCTAGGAAGCTCTATTCTAGTGCTATATATTAGAAGAAACAAGTAGTCCAATAAAAAAGAAAAACAACTCATTTAAACAACATTCAGCAGTAACAGAGAAATTTTCAGAAGCTGACAAATAAATAATAATGTAAATTGTAATGTATTTTTTCTGCAGCAGATTTTTAAAGTTTTTTTTTTTATATATATATTCAAAATTTCTGTCTGTGCCAATCTATTTCTATTCGCAGATTTCGGCAATGACGATATATTTGCACCGTATTTGCTTACCAGGCCGTCACCTCACGTGTTCTCAATGCTATCGTGGAGAGAGGCATTACAGGGGTCACTTTTGTACTTTTCGAAAATTTTAAATAATAATCCGAAACACAACCGGTTAACTAATGCACATATCCACGTGATCCCATATTTATTTTTATTTAAATTAAAAACATTATAAACTTTGATGGTTTGTGTTAATAGCAACTTCAATTATGCAATTAACGTTATCAGAAAGATCTATTCTTGCAAGAGAACCACAATTTATATTAAATTGTGCTTAAATAATAATTTAATTTATAATTGATATTCTTACTTTTTTCTTTAAATCTGTTGAGGAAAAAAATATGTTATATTTTATACACGACAATAAAATTTAATAATTCACTCGCGAATAATAATTATCGTTGATAAAATACAATTTTATCCTGTAAAAAAATACTATTGTATCTTTTCTAAATGAAATTATACTTTTTATAATTTAAAAATGTAGGTAATATGTTTTATTCATTTGATGTAATCTTTGTAAGATTGATTTGTAGTTGAAGTAGATTTTTCATAAAATACTAAGCAATGATTATAGTATTTTGTGAAAAAAATGCTTCAACTACACATCATACAAATTAGGAGTAATTAATAAACCGAATATACCCATATTAATTGTAGATAATGTTTATACCGATCGAGATTTAAATTAAATTAATTAATGCTTCCATGCATCAGATGGCGCCATTGATGTGGTTCCGATGCTTAACACGTACGTTTCTTATCTAGAATAGTGTATATGGTCTGTGGTCATAATTTTTCATTCAAAATTTCATGAATTTTTCCTATTGAGAACTGACATGTCCGATGGCGGCAGCACCATCGGGCCGATCAGCTGCTTCTGAATTGGTACTCGCAGTGTTGTGACATATGAAAACAAACAACAAAAGCAATTTTTCCACTTAAAATGGGGTTTGGTACCACAGAACATTTTAGATTTCTGGAAGCAACAGCTACTTCTAAATGTATTATAGAAGATATGTTAAAATGTATTTATATTTTTATATATATTTAATCAATCGAAATTGGTGATCGCAGGTGAGCGAATTGTAAACGCTAACCACATAATATTATGTGGAGTATTAAAAATGACGGTATAATGTGGGTAATATTTGCACTTTGTCTGCGAACCAGTGCAATTTCTGCAAAACCACAGGAAATCAAAATACATTTAGAGAAAATTTAAAAATTATTAGTGCAGAATGCACGTGTAAAGCTAGATAAAGACCACGAAATATGTAATTATCCGATTTAAAATGACGAGAACAAACTTCCATATGTTTTGTTATTTGTTTTGCACTACGAATTGCATATTCCCATACTTTTCGTCGATCCATATTCATTTCAACACTTGCTCTTGTCGTAATTTTAACTTTATTTTGGCCATGTTTCGAAAACTTATAAAACCCAATGCCTGTGTCTCGACCAGATCTTGAGAGTGACGTCAGAATATACAACAATTTGTACGACTTTTTCCCATTTTTATTCACATCAAATGATCAAACCACATGTAACTCAAGCATACAGTCACAATATAGTACCAAATCGGAAAGTTCATATTTTTCCCACCAGATGTCATGTCGCAGCTTGTCAGTTGTCAAATAGCAAATAGTATGATTTATTTTTCTCGACAACTGAATTCCAAACCACATGAAATAAGAAAATCATGAAATTTGGAATGAATAATTATCACATTTGTCAGTTATGGACATAATTAATAGCTGTCATGGCTGTCATTCTGACAGAGGCCCCCATATCTGCTTGCCAAGGTCAGCAGTCACGTGACTGCTCGCGCCTTATTGGAAAAATAAAATTTTGAATTTGGTTCATTCATTTTTCACCTTGATTAATTTTTGATCATAACAAATCTAAAATGATATTTTATTGATATCGTTTTTATACAATTTGGACTTTAAAAGTAATTTTAAAATGACAAAAATTAATATTTAAATTATATTACAAACTGATTTAAACATGTATTTTTATAACATTAACAATTAAATACCGAAGAAAGATTTTTGTGAAAAAATCATAGGAACTTCGTAACTCAGTTAGGAGACCATCCTACTAGACATAGAAAGGTCCTGGGTCTTCTGTATTCAAACATATTTAAACTTGGTTTCGAAATACTACGGACTACTACCCTTACATGAATATTATTGATCGTCAACTTTCAGAAAGTGATATTACGGATATCGTTTGGTACTATTCACATTACATAATTGTATATATGTTTTTGTTTAGACTTTATTGGACGACTGCCGGAAAGACCTGAACGAATCGATATTGAAACAACAAGATTTAGAAAGGCAGCTTATGAATGAGAAGAATCAAAATACAAATGATGAATATCAAAATGTAATATTAAGAAATGCAGCAGAAGCACTTGAAGACGAAAGACAGAAATGTAGTAAAGAACTGATCAAACTGAAAGTTCAACTTGAATTATCAGTATGCTTATTTTGCTTAAGTACAAAACAAATTATTGTTATAATTGTTGTTTTATAGGTAGCAGAGAGAGATTCACTTCGAAATCAAGTGCGATCTCAATGTTTAGAAATCAATAATCTTAAACGACAAGTAGATGATCTTCAAAGCAAACATAAATGTCATGATGGTTCTCAAAAAGAAATTACCGAACAACTATATAAAATAAAAGTTTCATTAAGCCAAGTTAATGATTCAATAGTTAATTTAAGGAAAAAACAAGGAGAACTGGAAAATATTTCTAAAACAGTTAGCGTTTCGGATCAACAGTTTTTATTAACAAAGCAGTTCGAGGAGCAAAGTAATATTATAAAGAAAGAAAGAGAAGAGATGGAGAAAAAAATTATTTTAAAATCAGGTAGGTAATTATAAAATATAATGGGGTCTTCTACTCTTATTTTTTTATTATTTTAAATGAATGTGCGTTTAATTTTGAAGCAGTGTTTAGTATTAATGTCTTAATTGTTTTTAGTTTAATAGCATTTGATTTTTAAGTCAATATGACATCACGGCGACACTTAGAATCTTTCTCTCGCACCAGTACTCTATAGTGACTGCGAGAGCAAGGTAGCAATAGTTGTGACGTCGTCACAGTAACACTTAACAAATTTCAAATATCTCGCAAAGTAATGGACCTTTTACATGAAAAGAGAGAGAGAAAAAATGACATATATGCAGTGCGCAGTAGTTTGTTTGCGCATAGAGGAGGCCAGATATATTTCAAACAAAATTTGAAATGGCGGAAATAAGAATGTAACTATATTAAAAAAATTCACACAAAGCGTTTGTGATGATAAATATTTCAAGACGAGAGGACGGGTAAATGGGAATCAGAAACGTGGTTATATGTTCTAAAGACGCGAAATAAACACCACATAAAGTGACAGATAATTGCGTAGTTGCTAGTTTGTTATGAAGAAAGTTACAAACAAGAATAAAACTATTGTTATTATTTTTAAATAAATTGTTTTGTCTTTATTAATAATTTCTTTACAATCAAAGTCAAAATAATTTCAGTTTTTGTGTTATTTAAATATTTTTTTATCAAAAATAAATGCTTGTCCTTTTAATCGTTTTACTTGACAACATGGTGCCTAGCCTACTCATCTCTAGTTCATAAAAATTTCACTACGTGGTGTATTGAAAAATTACGTCATGGTGCAATAAAAATGTAAAAGGTCCATGTTTTTTTATCTTAATCGTTATTTATTGAGTAATACTTTACGTATAAAGTACACTTTTTATTATTTTTTGTTGTGGTGGACCCCATTGAATTTATTTTTTTAATTTGATATTTTTTAGCTGAACTCTCAAAATTGCATCAACTTTTGAATGATGCCACATTTATGTTTAAATCATTTGATAATCAAGTAATTTTGGATTATGTACGTATAATGTTTTTTTATTACATATTTATTAGTTTTTAACATACCTAATTTTAGTGGAAAGGGACATGTAACGATTTAGAAAATCAATTAAAGCTGGAAAAAGATGGTACCGAAAAACTGATGAATGCTTTGAAACTATCCCATGAAAATGAACAACATCTTCATAGAAAGTTAATAAAAAATGAAGAAAGAATAGTTGAATTAGAAGACAATTTACAAAAATATGTAAATATAAATATAGCTGATACCGAAACGCAAACCAGTGAACACACTGTAGAAATAGTAGATTTAGTTAAATCTGAAACATTGGATGGTGAATAAAAAATACCTTCTAATTATGAATAAAATAAAATTATGTACATTTCTTAAATAATAAATATATATTTATGCAGAAAATTATAAAAGTTTATATTTTAACAAACCATACAAAAAATATTAACTTTATAAACGTATTTCTATACAATTATTATGATTATTTACTCTTTACTAAATAATTTTAATTCTAACAATAAATAGTAAAATAACATCAATGATTCGGGATATAATTAATAAATAGGTATATGTATTTACAATTCAATTATTATTTACATCTATAACATTATCAAATTTAAATAACTAGTTACAAAATAATGTATATACATATTTTACAATATCATAAACTCATGCATTGATGTTTAAAAACATGCATATACATAATGATAGAATTTCACAATAATGAAGCAACTATTAGTGATGAAATAAGAATATTTTTTACAGTTTGAAGAATCTATTTCATATAGAGTATAATATGTCAAAATAATTAATGCATAACTTATTTCAAAAACTACGAATAAAAATTCTACGTTACCACATAAGCCTTCTTTAGTCTTTACCTTTAATAGTGAACAGGTAGTGTTGGTTAAAGCGCTCGTATATTGAGCGTAAAGTTGGGAATTCGGTTTACAATGGGGTAGTTTCACCTTTTTTTTATTATTTTATTAGAAGCAAGTATTTTTAAATTTAAATTTTCCATATTTTTTTTATTTTGCACAATTTTTGTTTTTAAATGAGAAAAAAATTACTGAAAATACCGGACATATCTATTCCCGCCACTGACGTTACTCTTGCCGTTACCGTTGCAACTTAGTTTCGACGTGCTGCTCGAAGTATGATAAAGATATTTTGCGACGTATGTCTTGCGGGGTAAGGGGAACTTGTTTGTTAGGTTAGATTGCTGTATTTTTACTTAATTTTTGTTTCAGCAAGTTTGTAACGACGTTTTGTATTACAGTTGATACAAGGTTATGTCCACGGCGTCAGTATCACCATCAACTGTCACTTTGACATGTCACATCCCCAAAACGACACTAGCGACATTTGCGGCTTTAAATATGTAAGCGTGAGGTGACGTCACAGAGAAGAGGTCGATTTGTATCATTAATATTTTAAATAATTTTTTGAAATATTTACATAATAAATGGCGAATTTTATTGCAATATATATCTTATTATGAGTCATATATTGTAAACAAATAAGAATTTCGTTAAATTTTAACATATGGTAACTACCCCATTAAGCTATATTTATAAAGCTATATCCAAGTGTTTAGTGACCCACAATTACTACAGGGCATGAGCAGGCACGTGACTGGGGCGATGAGTCACGGATCTGCTTGAGCTTTATAAGTAGTAGATCCATTTATAGACTAAAAAATCGTGCAAGATTACCTCATTCCTGCCTCACGTACCACAAAAAGATAAGGAAGCTAATTATCTCTAGAAGTAACAGAAGAGTTATTGTGCTATACACATCATATTATAGTTACTTTTCATTATTATGAATTACTCTTTGAATAGCCTTCTGCGTTCATGAAACGCATACATCTTAATCTTACAAATCCATTTTGGTACCCGCATGCAATATACAAATAAGCTTGTTTATTTGGATTCCATGCTACTCTGTTTAGAGAAGTTATTGGGTATAATTCTGTTGGAGCTTCCCGTAGCCTATTAGACTGTTTTACGATTTCGAATGATTCTTCAGGGAATGTACTAATTCTTTCCTGTAATGAACATTGCATTAATTAAAGTTCTAACAGAATAAGTTAATAGATACCATTTCAAGATCACAGAATACCAGTCCATATTTTTTAGAAGCTTCTACATAAGTAGTTGGTTCTTCTACGTAAGGTTCTAAATCGTGATTGTTTAAATATTTTGTGAATGATTTATCATCTTTATCGATAAATAATTTTTCAGATTTTCTTTCAACTTTCATAATATCCTTTCTTTCTAATACTTTTTTAGTTTTATCTATAATTTCATTATACGACATAAGCTGAAAAATAATTTGTAGAGATTAAACAGTTTAATTCTTGAGTGTATAATTTTATTACCATTCGTTTGCACTTTAAAGTTTTATCAATATCATATGACATTAATATCGTTCGAGGAAATGAACCAGTCAATTCACCAGCTAAGCTCGCTTGTGCTATAGAACTAGCCCAGTCGCTTGAAGACATACTCATTACAACTGAGTTTGAAGCTAGAGCTGAACATTGCTTAAAAGCGAAGTCTCGTGGATTTTGCACAGTGGTTACAGTATGACCTAGAAAATTTCACATAAAATTATTATTTAATACGAAAATTATGAGAACACAACACAACAATGATATTTCGAGTGATATTTCTATATAAAAAACCCCAATAATTTACTCTTCAACAAAGCCTGCGAGAAAAGCATCTTACATATTAAATACTAAGTTATGAATAGTATATAAATATATACAGGATGTATCACGGAAAGTGAAACACAGACGTTTAACATGGGAAATCAGTTTTTCCGTGCACATTGCTCCCCTAATTATTTTAGACAAAAAGTTTCATATGGATGTTATAAACCAAAAATTTCTACATTCGAATAAAATAAAATCATTTTGGCTACTTCATAACTGCAGTAATAAAATATGAAAATTCACGGAATTACAAATTAATAGTATTAGCCATGGAATTAGAAATAATAAACGGACAAAAGCGTAACGTTTTATTATGTCAGTGTCAGAATAATGATTGTCAAAATAAATACTTAAAAATAATTTGCAATCGTAAATTAAACTTACCAAAACTATAAACGTCGTCAAAAGCAAAAAATGAACATAACCAATGAGATATCCAAACTCCATCGGTAATAATACCCCGTTTGCCAAATGATGAAAAAGGAGCTGACGTATTATTTAGATCCCAATATTTAAATGTTCTATCCCAAGACCCTGTTAATAACCATCTTTGTCCTTTGTCTACTAGAGGATATAAAATAAGAGCTGTAAAAATAGCATTATTAATACAGATTAAATATAACAATAAACAAAAATCTAACCAGATACTGCTGACGAATGAGCCTGAAAAGAATGATAAGGTTTTAAAATAATGGTACCATCCTCTTCAGATTTTAGTAACGGAGAAGTAGTTGTAAGGTCCCATAAACAAACCACACCATTGGTATAGCCACCAGCTATAACATTATGGTTTGAATGCTGAAATTATTCAGTAGGGATATAATATATAAAATAAGATAATATTTATTTATATTTACTTTACTCCAGGATATTCGAGTAGCTTGGTATTTCCATTGTCCTAGAGGTTGCTCTGAAGATTCTTGTAAAATAAGTTTATAAACTGGTTTTACAAGGAACATGTTATGACTAAAAAAGAAGTTAATATGAAAAATTTAATATAGTTGTTAATAAATAACGTACTTATTATCCTCTCTCTGAGGTTTTCCTACTGAATAAATAGAAATATTTCCATCCGAACATGCTAATGCCAGTAATCCCAACTTTTGTAATTCTTCGTCACCATTAGGTTTTTCCAAATCATAATAACCAGATGGACACCATTCCATGCACCAGACCATACCGTGATCATGTCCTATCGTAAATTCTAATGTCGGTGTATTTATATTTTTCCTGAAATTCAGTTCATTTTATCTACGGAATGTTTAAAAAATATGTTTTTAATAAAAACACAAAATTTAGGAAGATAAAATTTCACTACCCCATAAAATTTAGAAAATTGAACATTACACCTTCACTTTTAATTGAAAAATGAAACCTTGCATAAGTGAAGGGTATATGAAGCGGCAACGATACCAACTGGGTTACATCAATCAGTATTCGTAAATAATCGTAGATATTTAAAAGTGCTGAATGTAAGAAGTTGTCAACCACAAGGATCGAGAGAGATAGCAAGCTAAGTACCAAACTTTCAAATGCGAAGGCGTTAGTGGTGATTAAATGTCAGTCGACTGATGTACGATGTACTTTGTAGTTAGAAGTCAGAAGTAACGAACGATGAAACACGTGTTTCCGTGTTCGTCAAAGCTGGCGCACGGACAAGAAGCAATTTTATGGAGACTGCGCAGACCGAACTTTGGTACTCACATCCCTATCATTTCTCTCTTTCGAAAAGATAAAGCAGCCAATACGATAGAATAGTGCAAAATTTCGTTTAAAAGCTTTAGACTTCTTCTTTTTAGTTTAAGGTACGTAAATAACCGTCTCTCCACATTTTATTATTTTACTGCATGGTGCGCTTGTCTTTCAAACGGGCACTTCCCATCGTTTTGCGCGATGTTCCATGCAAAGTTTTTTCTAACTTGAATAGAATATTATTCCAAATTAGGATATATTTTGTTTACTTGAAATGGTAATATTCAAACTTAAATGAATGAGAATATAAACAGCTTTAAGAAATATATTTACGTCGAAATGAGCTACTTAGAATAATAGTTCTTATTTACTGTGACAATAAGGTTCATTTTGAAAGGCGTGTTTACTTTACACATATCCTATTCTAGAAATGAGATAAATGTTCAATATTTGTACTTGACCACTAAGACATCTATTTATTATAAAACTCGACAAAAAATATCAGGAAATTTTACTTTCAAACGGGAAGTCTTGTAAAATTTGTAAACTTATATAACATTACATATAGTGAAACCGTATTTGTTATGTTACGGTTACATAACGTTATTTTGTAATTAGAATGTTATTAAAAAAATTAATAAATGAAATGTTATTACAACGTTATCGGGTATCGTTACGTAACGATTTCCATCTCTGGTTACACGTGACGTAATTACCGAACTACCCTATTTTCCGGCAAAATAGAGGTTTTGGGTTCGAATCCTTATGGCTGACATGATCTTTTCACAATTTATTTCAAATATACTGTTAACTCATTGTTAATATTATATATTTCTATTTCCCTCGATCCTACTTGTTGAAAATATTTGCATTGAATATCATAGGGTTCCTTACATCCAGTTCCGTAAGGCTATATGATCTCTAAGTAAATAATTAGATAAATATAGTATAGGTAGTTGATATTAAATTAAAAATTTAGGGACCATCTACGAATATTCTGTACAAAACGTATGATTAATTATCAATTTGCAAATTAGTATGACAAAAAAGCTAAAATAACATGGGAATATCAAAGGAATTTCTTAAAATTCTGCATAGATATTCTCAAAAAGATAGTTAAAAATAGTGGCTAGTTTTGATTTCAAACCACTGACCTGAAATGAATATACAATTTATAATAAATAATATTACAAAATTAATTTATGTATAGAATAGTTTTTTTAACATACCGATTGCTTTGTAGAGGTCCAAAATTCCAAAACTGAATAACTTCTTTACCAGAATACGACTCGCTTATTTTGTAAGTTGCCTCAAAATCTTTATGAACGCTCACGGCCAAATATTGATCACAAATTTCATATTCAGGTGTAGGTACCCAAGCAAAAGCCCAAACTGGACCTCCACAGAAGATGTTTACTGTATCTGTAATATATTTCATTATTTACATACATACATAAAATCATGCTTATCCTACATTGTAGGTTAGCATAAACCCGAATAAAAGCATTCATGCAGTAATCATCATTGCCGCACATTCTTATACAAGCACACGTCTTTCGCCTAGTCCACATTCATACATGCTTTTTTTCTCATTTCGGTTAGAAACTTTCTCTTCCTTAGCACACTACTCATTACAACCATCCACTTATACACTGGACGTCTATGCGATTGGACACGGTCAACTTCACCAACATATATCGGATGCCTCAAGCAATCCTTGACATATGTTAAACGTTTATGTCAAGCATTGCTTGGGACACCCGGTATACGCTTTACAAGCCGTTCACTAGTAACTCTCTTCAGATGGGCAAATCAGCTCAACTGGCTTATCCCCACTCTCTTAACAACATTCTAGCCATAACCACACATTTGCCGTACACAAAATGTGAGTTTGCACCGTAATTAAAATATGAAGTGAAAAATAACAGTTATATTAAGATACATTATAAAACATTTATAAGAACATTAATTCAACGATTAAACATATTTTTTAACTATGTGAAAACATTACATTGCGATCAAAACACTCTAGATTGCAGGTCGGGCTATGATGTAATACGCCGAATCGAGTTTACCTCTTAACACATGAGTAGTTTACAATATTCTGTTTTACATACATATATGCATAAATATATCAAAGAATTTTGATATTTTTACTGTAGACGAGTTAAAGGGGAGTCGAAGCAAACTTATGACAGATGATGCTACGACCACACCATCTATTGAGAGTTAAAAGACCTAACGGCATATAACGCATTGTCGTGGTTCGTGGTGGTAATAAATTGGCCGTTTAAACGAGCTACAAAAAATATTGTTTTCAATATAGAAAACATGTTATAATAAAAATGTTTTACTTATTCCAATATATACGTATAATGTTTCATGAAGAACAACATATGAAAAAAATGAAAAATAGTGGAAACCCCCGTCTTATATACCCACAAACACCACGTAAATACCACATTCACAGTAGTACAGTGTGTTAAAAAACCTAACTCGGAGTAGGCTATGAACAAATAAACGTACAGTAAAATTTTTGAAAGATGTCCGATCAAGGTTGTCTACGAATTGTATGAATTCAGATTTTTGCTCCGCCCATCATGACAAATTCAGTAGTGTCGTTTGCTTAGTTTTTATGAGGGTACGTAAGATACTATTGTTATTTTATTATTATAAAAATATATATTACAGGAAAAGCATTCAAAATTCAAAAATAAGTCAACTAGTAAGTTTATAAGCAAATGTAAAACCAAATATGTTAAAAATAAGATACTGACACAATGTCAGTGTCAGTGACTCTGACAGAATATAACGTTATACGTACGGCTATGAATCCAGGTAATGTATCTGAATTAATAAATAAACTTACGTTACAGCGAAAGTATTATCAACAACGAGCATCGTTTATAAATGGAATGTCCTAACTTAGTCGAAACAATATGAATTTTTGAAAGACAAGCGTGTTATATCCATCCTTATCACACACTCTTACAGCCTTTGCAAAAGAAAGAGATAAATGTATGTCTATTTGTTAATTCGTTCGTGATACAGGTGCCCTTGATCGGACATCTTTCAAAAATTTTACTGTATGTCAATTTAAAAATATTTATGTCCAGTTGCACCAACAAAGCATAAATTTTAAGCTACACTTAAACAAAAAAATGAAAATCGAAATTTTGACAGCAATATATTAAAATTCATTTGACATTTCATTTCGATGCAATATTGTCAATTTAAATCAAGTTTAATATTTAAGTTACGTTGGTGTAACCGGCCATTAATCAATTAAATGTCAATTTAACACGAGATATTGTCAAAAATGTTATCTAAAGAAATCAAAGCTTTTGCATCTTACGAATGGAAACAAATAAGTTTTTCTCGTTAAAGTTACATCTCAACATCAATTTTGGCAACGTGACTTTTAAATTAAATAATGATACATACATTTCTCTGTTCATAGCCTGTATACATATATATTGTGCTCTTTGTTTCCACAGCAGTCACACTCCTTTTATGCTATACCATCCATGTCCAACATATGTCTCCATCAATCACTTCCATAAATATAGATGTCCTAAATAACGTGTTCAACATTTCGAGAGGTCGGATAATTAGACAAATTAGTAGGTCAATTTAATACTATTGGTTTCTGTGAAAAAATATATAAATGCGTAAGTCACTAGATATTGACAAAAAAGTAAATTTTGCTGATTTTAAACTTTTTCAAATAACTTCATGTATAAAACAATGCTAATGGCCGTATTATGTTCAAAACTGTGTCTTATAGATCTGTAAATAATGAACAAAATAGCAACGAAAGCCACCACTTCGTGTATAATTTTATATTAATCAGTATACAGTCACAAATTTTAGTTTACACTTCTTTAGAGCACATTGAGTTCATCTTGTTCCTATAAGTCTTTGACTCGTCCCCAAAACCCGCTCCCAGCGCGAGCGCTACGAAGAACGAGGCGAAAGAGGAGTGAATCGACTACACATTTGCCACGCAATTCGCCTTGCGATTCGATTCGCCATTCGTGTGGATATGTAGATGCGTCGTATGTTCACACTCGTGTGCTTTTACGTTTGTCAAAGGCAGGCGTCTTTAGGAATTAATGAAATTAGTTAGTCAGCTCAGTGACGCATTTCATAGCGTACGTATTTCCAGACTCAGTGGATATTTCGTTGAACACAACTTGCCTCACATGTTTTATGTACCCTACAAAATGTCTCTCAAAGAACAGGGTTGCCATTTTATTGAGGAATATTGGTTATTTCAACTGTTGTAGGACGTCGGCCATAAGGTTTACATCAATAAAATAATAAAAAAAAATATTCTGTGATGCGTTGAACAAGTTCAATATGAAATACATGAATTTCAATTTCCCGTAGATTATTTATAATTTGAATTCAGTAGGTATCGCTTATCTGAAACGAGTGTTCTGTTTTATTATATGTTTTCGGGTCGATTATTTGCAACAAAATGTAGAAGTTCAATAGAGATATTAGCGTAGTGTTTCAAAATGATGTGTTTATCTAATTCCTAAACCCCGTTTTCCTTTTTACCTCTCGCTAAGAGAGGTACTGTATACTATAATCCGATTTTAACATTTTTACGATGATGTCTGTGTGTGTGGATGTGTGTATGTATGTAGGATGTTGGAAGGACGATTACTCAAAAACTATGACTTTATATTTGTTTAACTACGTATTTCCTAATCGGACATTCATGGGAAGATCTGAAAAGGTTTTGGTAACAATTGGACAACCGGAAGTAGAAGATTCTTGAAAAAAAATATTCTAAATATTATTTTTCGAATTTTTTTTTTGTAATATTAAAAAAAATTAAATTCTCTATCTGATACATTAAAATATTTTATTATATATTCTATAGATTTAGAGATAAAAGAAATATAATATATAAAATAATCTGTTGTAATAAATTTTACAGCCGAAAGAATGCCATGGAAAATAGTTGAAAATTTAATGTTTGTAATTGACAGATAAATGTCAGTGTCAGAAATCCGAAGACATTACTGAAGATTTTTTCTGGGAAGTACACTGGCTTGCAAAAAAATCGCGTACACCTGTTTTATGCTGTATTGAGTCGGTCTCGATTGTTAACTTGTCAGTGTCATAAGTCATTGTCATTAATGTCAATTAAGATGTCAAAATTATCAGAAAACGAGAAAGTTGTAATACTTCCTAAGTTAGAAGAGGGGTGGTCAATCAGATCAATAGCAGAACATTTTAATATTAATAAAAGTACTGTTATGAGGCTGAGGAGTAGGTGAGAAAATGAAGGAAGTATAAGAAGGAAAGAAGGTTCCGGACGTCCCAAAATTTCCACCAATGATCAAGATGAAGCATTTTTAAATCATTTATGGGAACATCCTTTTCAAACAGCAAGAGACGATGCTTTTGCAACAAATTTTCCAGGGTCATTGTCAACACCTGGGAAACTTTGAGTCAGGAAGAAAATTATTTTAGAAATCTTATTTCCACCCTGTCTCAAAGATTAAATAAAGTACTGGAGACTGATGGAGCGATGGTAAATTACTAATGTTACTTCGTCCATAATTTGTTTCAGTCATAATTTTTACTTATTTATAATCCATTTAAAATAAATACTTGGTTGTTCTTTAATTTTTATAGAATATATTTGTAATTTAGTAGTAACTTAGCACAATGAAGAACTTGCTCCACGATACCTAAAATAATGACATGACAGTGACAACTCCATTGAGTTGATATTAACCTATTTTTAAAAAATCGTATTTACATAGCTCAAATAAGGTAAAAACTCGGTTACTTGATTTTTAAGGTGTACGCGATTTTTTTGCAAGCCAGTGTACATACATTATATTATTTCTTATTGTATTAATAGTTAAATATTTAATATTATAGGTGTATTACACACACCCTTCAGAAATACTGTTACTCCCGACAATAAATTGGAAACATCTCGAAAAATTAGAAGAGTAGGACAAAATTTCTTCATAGAATGAATTTAAATTTAAAAAATCTAAATGTAAAGAATAGTTATAAGCGAGAATACAGCTCGAAGGAAGACGATATTTGAATGTTGTAAACACAAGATGAAAGTGAAGATGGTTTCCACTCTGCAACGTAAAATACAGAAAAATTGTATCTCATCGAAATAATGAGTAATGAAAGAAAAATGTACTTGGAGAATCTCTTAATTCTTGATCTGTGACTATTATGCAAGTGACAAGTATAGGTTAAAGAACTTAAATTTGTTTCAAACATTATGGATCAATGTACACAAACACTGTAGACTAGAGTAACATTGCACTGCGAAAAAGCTATCAAATTCTTCTCAAGTAAGTTGTAAATATTGACAAAATTACACATCGTTATAAGAATAATCGGAATGCAATCTATCCATCACTTTATTAAAGGGAATTAATGTGTTATTTAGATACAACATGTATGAAAAAATAAAATGTTAAAGAAGATATGTAAGAATAGATGACCAATCCAGATATATACATTTTAGACCGCCCAAAATTAATGTTTTTACTAGAAAGCTGGATTCAGAGATTGCGTAGTAAACATAGCATAGAATAGCACAGAAAAACATAGAAAATGAACATACGGAAAAGCGTGTACTGATTCAGAGTTACAAACATAGCATAGCACAACACAGCAAAACATGGGGAATTGGTCATATTTTATTTCGAAGCTATGTTTTGCCATGTTCGGCCATGTGCGCTATGTTTCGTGAATATTCGTAGTTACACCACGCCTACTTCTACAGCGCGTTAATGTTGACAACTTGCTGACATTTGTTTTGAAGTTTGGTTAAGACAACTTTTAAGTCATTTTGTATTGCAGTTGTGTTTATTATAGTTATTTAAGAAGTGACAGCTAAATTAAACTTGTGAAATCAACAACAAATAATACTGACATAAAGTTATCTACATACAACAGTTCTATGTTTTTCTGTACAATCTCTGAATTGGTTTTAAGTTTCTATGTTTTCCTGTGTTGTGTATTCCTATGCTGTGTTTACTACGCAATCTCTGAATCCAGCTAATATGAAGAGAAAGTAAAACAACGTTGTTCGAATTGATAATCCCTGTTACCAGCCTAAAATTTATGTATGGTAAACTCTACTTTGTAATTTATTGTACAGAATTTGTGGTAAAATGTCCTATAGGTTTTGTAAATATATGTGAAAATTGTTTTATGTTGAGACATGCTCTTATTGAATAATAAAGAAGTTTATACGTCATAGACTTATATAAATATATATTGTGTTTCTAAAAATATTCTTTGCTTTATGCATACAGCCAGGTAAAACATACGGCGAGAGGTTATGTGCTGGCCACATCAGATTTTTTTTTAATCAACCCATTTGCAGCTCTTGCACTTTCTTTTAACACTCCTGATAAAAAATATATTGCATTTATACCGACAAGTAAAGCATTGTCAGTCAATTATCTCTCCCTGACTGCAAGTTGACTGGACTTCGGTTGGCATAGTGTGGCAGGAAGACGCATGCGTACAACACGTTCAACAAAAGCACGCGTTTGAAAGAAGATGAAACGCAAGTTGAATTGAAAGTTGAAGCGCACAATTATTGTGGACATGCCTTCATTGGGACAACATCTTCATAAGAAATAAAATATGAAAGAGGCCTCGTATCTCATAGTGAAGTTGAACAAGTTATTTGGGTTATCTATACTTTACACAATAATTAAATCACAATCACCTACCATTTGTAATATTTGATTCAAATAAATCATATTCTTTCCATTCATGGTCTCGTTGTTGTACATTTGGAAATGTATAAGTAACGGAACACATATTTACACTCATAGATTTTGTTATTAGAGGCATATATTCTTCTTGATCTTTTAAAGAAACAGGAATCCATTTAGAAGACAAACATAAAATGTCCTTGAATGTTTCTTTATAGTAGTATTTGTTCCGACTGTAAAAGATAAAAAAATAATTAAATATTACTTAAAATTTTTGATTCAACATATATATTCAATGGGGGTATTCTACTACTTATTACTTTTTTGAAAGTATGTAGTACATTTCACATAAGAATAGCGTTGATTTATATTCCTAAAAATGTTGACTTCTTTTTTGTTCCTAATTTTTGAAAATAAAATGCGTTATGTAATGCATTACATTATTGAGAACTGACATGTACTGAATTGGTACTCGCAGTAGTCGCAGTGTTGTGACATATGAAAACAAAGAAAACAAACAACAAAAGCATTTTTTTCACTTAAAATGGGGCTTGTTATCACAGAACATTTTAGATTTCTGGAAGCAACAGCTACTTCTAGATATATTATAGAGGATATGTTAAAATGTATTTATAATTTTATATATTTATATAAGTATATTTAATCAATCGAAATTGATGATCGCAGGTGAGCGAATTATAAACGCTAACCACATATATCATGTGGAGTATTAAAAAATGACGGTATGTGGGTAATATTTGCACTTTGTCTGCAAACCAGTGCAATTTCTGCAAAGCCACATGAAATCAAAATACATTTAGAGAAAATTTAAAAAAAATATTAGTGCAGAATGCACGTGTAAAGCTGAACAAAGACCAGGAAATATGTAATTATCCGATTTAAAATGACGAGAACAAACTTTCATATGTTTTGTTATTTGTTTTGCACTACGAATTGCATATTCCCATGCTTTTCGTCAATCCATGTCCATTTCAACACCTGCTCTTGTCGTAATTTTAACTTTATTTTGGCCATGTTTCGGAAAATTATAAAACCCAATGCCTGTGTCTCGACCAGATCTTGAGTGACATCAGAATACATAACAATTTGTACGACTTTTTCCCATTTTTATTCACATCAAATGATCAAACCACATGTAACTCAAGCATAGTCACAATATAGTACCAAATCGGAAAGTTCATATTTTTCCCACCAGATGTCATGTCGCAGCTTGTCAGTTGTCAATAGTTATTTATGCACCAAGAATTGAAGGTCTACTTTTATCACGAATGTGGAATTTAGTTGCCGAGGTAAATAAACCATGTGAGTGATAAAAAGGAACTACAGTGCCGAAATGCATATTACATTTTATTTGATATCGAAAAGTTGTGAAAATGAAGGCATATTTATTTTTATAGGTTATCTGTCAGTTGCTGTTAGTCAAACATACGAACTTCTTAGATTAAGCTTACGAACTAGATGGAAAAAGCAGAGCCGCTGCTGGCCTCTATCGCTCTTTTTCAAGAATGGTAAAAATAATACTTTAATGCCCCGTAGTCTAACACACAGAACTCAATTTGACGAAATTCAGGTGGTCGCATGCATTTTATAGATATTTCGCGCCAATGACTATTAGTTTTTCATGCTGTATTTGAGAAAAATGTGTCTTTCTTGCTTGCAAATTAAAAAAAAATACTTTAATGTGATGTAACCTAACGCACAGAACTCAATTTCACGAGACTCGAGTTGTTATATTTATTTTAAAGGAATCTAACTCTACATTTTTTCAGAAGAAATGCCTAAATCACTATAAATATTGCTGGTAGGTATACTTTGAGATGTCCAGAAATCATAAAAAATGTAATAATTTGATATTGGGCCAGCGCTTTTTGTCATATGACGCCCTTGTGCTGTGTAAAATCTGCACACCCGCTTGCGGCGGTTCTGGGAAGAACGCTTAGGAATGAAACAGTAATTACGGAAGGGCACGTGTACTGCGCAAACTCAGGAATACTTGCGTCAGTGACGAAGATGAAACCTTTGTTTTTTATTCGACATATTCTCTCTGCTATAATTTTCTTTTAAAATAATAAAAATAAAAGTTTTCAACTTCTTGTTTTATTGTTGTATCCTTTTCTCTCTTATGTACTTGTATAAATCTATCTCACTTGATCCTAAGCGTTTCTTAGAAAAGCATTGCAAGGCACAGGCTTTCTCGTATCTAGTTCGTAAGCTATATGATCTAAGACGAACTTATGCTCAGTGTTGCGAACTTCTGAACATTGAGTTTATCGTAATAAACACTCAAAATTATGTCTGTTATCTCAAACTCCTTCATTGATATTTAATTTCTTCTTCTTGCACATATTTTTTGTCATTTTACTTGTAAATTTACTATTGTACATCGTACACCTCTACAAATTATCTTATATGTACAATAATTATAAAGTTGGCAATACTGCAGTTGAATGAAATCGTATAATGGATTATTTTAGTGCCTATTTCTAACTTTTAATGACAATTTTTGTGCATAAGTGACAATTTCAAATAAAGCATTTTTTGTATTACGCACCTGTGGTAATAATCTATATTACCTAACTCAAATAACTGTCAATGAATTACCTAATTCCTTATGCAAGCCGTCATAGATATAAAATAATTTTGATTATTTTACGCAATATTCTTATATTTTTTAATTAGAGCTTTGTTTTGAATTCCATTGTAGAAAAATACTCATTCCTGAAATGTAGGAATTGGGATATTTCAATAAGAATGCGAACCTGGTGACAAAATTTGAAACTGAAAACAAGGGAGCAATTTCATTTCATTCGTTTGTTTTTACATAAGTACAGTTTATATAGTGGAAAATAGATGATATAACTAATATTTACAATTAATTAAACTACTATTATCTAATATTTATTGTAAAACTGTCCTTAAGAAAAAACATAACTGAAATATATCCTAACAACTACTAACTAAAGTATTTAAAATGACAAATAAAAATTAATCTGCTGTTACAATTAATAAAACATAATGCCAGGCAATATACTCTACCTAATATAATAATAAACACTTATAGAAAAGTCAAAATACAAGAAGAATCAAAGAAAAACTACTGACAGCAATGACACGTTTATGGAAGTTAAAAGTGCTCCTTTGTCGAAGGTTCGACGTTGGTACACAACATCATCTCTACGGAGTGAAATATCCCAATAGGAATATCAAGCTTCTCAATAAATAATTTTTTTATAACGAAAAATGATTTTGTCAAACATTAAAATGAAATGGGTTATTCTGTACGAGTTTCAAGCTAGACAGTTTTACATATATATTTTCAATTTTTTTTTAATGATTCACACCTAATTTTACGAGAAAATGAATACACAAGATGCATAGGTCGTTTCTTAGCTAAAACCATGATTTAAAATATGTACTTGGATTCACGAAACAATGACTATTCAAGGTCACTTGTTAAAAGAAAGAATACACGGCACTTTATACAGCAGTAGCTTAGCAACATTTCATGTTAGAAAAGAGAAAGATTATTTGACGTATGTGTATGTAATTTATGTTGTGAGACATGTATACGTAAATGATGACATTATTTCTAACACACTACAAATAATAATGCCGTATGTCGTAGAGTTACATATACCTAATTATCTATTACACTGCCCTGTGTGCTAAGGTTTACTCAGTGTCGAGTGACGTTGACGTTTAAATCAAATTATTATTCCATAGTATATGTGAAGTCTATGTTTTTGTGTTTTCAAAAACATAGGTGAAGAACATAAATCTTTGAGAAAGCCATTATTTAAAAAGAAACATTTTTCAAATAAATTACATTTATTTTTTCATTTAAAATGTAACAATAATTATTTCATGTTGCACGCCTATGCATATCAAATACAGTAAAGTTATTTGCAAGTAACATTATGCCAGACGGCTCATAAATGACCTTGAATAGTCATCTTTCGTGAACCAAAGTATAGTGGCTATGCTAGTTTTGAGGTTCTCAGTGATACGTGTTTCGTTCAATATTCGCTAGATACGCTAGGTGAAACGATCCTATTTCAACCTACTTTACGAACAAAATATAATAAAATTTTAAATTGTGTCAAAGTGACATAAGTTCAAGTTAGAAAATTTATATTCGTTCTGATTAAGATTTGAAATACTGAAATATAATAAAATGAAAATAAATAGCTGATAATATATGTTAATACATTTTTGATATGTTGGAGTAACGATGATCCACTGGAAGTTGATTGAGGGAAGATTCATTTGTTCGAAACGCAGTCTTAAGATATTTATTTGATTTCAAGCCGACGTTTCGATCACACAATGATCATCAATCAAATAAACATCTTCCGACTAAATTATTCTTTCCTCAATTTTTGATATGATTTTATAAATATTATTTTCAAAATGATGAGTGACAGCAGGGTCGTTGATACATTACGCCTCTAGCCGAAGAAACAAGGAAATACGTATCACTTTGGACACGCGTTTCAAGGAGAATGGCATAACCAGTATATTTTATCGTAGCTGAAACTAAATAAATTTTATTGTGTAGTGCAAAACTTCCGCAAGTAAATATATTGTTTTAAATGCACTTTTTAGTTTATTGTCGTAGAACAATTTTTTTTCGAAATCATATAATATAATAATTTTTACTTACAATTCTGCTGTCCACTTTAGTGCAGGAAGAAATGAAGTTACTTTATTAGAAGTTCGTCGTCTTTCTTTTCGAAGAAAAGCAACCTTGTATGTGGGTTCTACGAAATAAAAATAATTAATATTTTCTTTTTTCATATTGCGTATATGTATGAAGTATATACAATAATAAACGTATACCGGGTGATCACGCGATAAAATCAGCAAATATCTCCGTATTTTCTTTACAATAGGGATAATTAACTAATGAAATAATATAATAGCGAACGTTTCAAATAATATGAGTAGCGAATATACAGATGTTTCCTTTAAAACAACCAGCGCTTTTTTGGGCGAACTAATAACTTAGAGACAAATGTTATGTACAAAAAATGATCAAGAAGAAGAGTCTAATTTATCAGTAATAAGAAACTCAAATTCAACCAGTGGTTCTCAAACGGTAGAACATTACATTTTTTTAAATAGTACCTTATATAATTTTTTAGCCCGTTAGATACAGATTTTTTCTGATTTCAACGATATAAATATAATAGGGTTGTGTAGCAATTGTTTCGAGTAAAATGGTATTAAAAATTAGAAATAATGTAATAAAAAATGGCTTTACTTCTAGTGTAACCTAGGTAACAAACTATCAATATATGTGTATTGCATACCCTATTGCAACATTGTACCATTTATCTCGAAATAATTGTTATACAACCCTATACAATAATTATATCATTGAAGTCAGAAAAAAAATCTCTGTCTAATGGTCTAAAAATTATATAGGGTATCATTTAAAAAAATATAATTATGTTCTACCGTTTGAGAAGCACTTGTTGAATTTTCGGTTTGTTATTACTGATAAATTAGCTCCTTATTCTTGATCATTTTTTGTATATAACATTTTTCCCTAGTCATTTGTTCGCCTAAAAAATGCTCGTTGCTTTAAAGGAAACACCTGTATAAAAGGAAAAAAATAAAGTGTGTTAGATTTTGTTTTTTATTTTTAGATAATAGTATTTTATGAAATAAATTCATTTATGGTCAGTTACATCAACAATTTAAATGATCTTTAAATTGACAGTATTGTATCGAAATGAAATATCAAACGAATTATTATGGATTGCTGTCAACATTTCGATTTACATTTTTATTGTTGTTTAGGGGTCGCTTAAAATTAAAATTTTGTTGCTGTAACTGAGCATTACATACCGGATGTCCCAAGCAATCTTTGATATAGGCGTTTAACATGGGAGTACAGTTTTTACCTTCCGTCATCTTTAGGTAAGGGTATTGTCTTTGGTCAAAAAATTCGATAGTGAGTTTCTAATGAATAAGATCGTTTTGGGTTTCCTAGAATACGAATTTACTATTTTTACGATGGTGTCTGTGTGTGTGTGTGGGTGTGTGTGTGTGTGCGTGTGTACGTGCGTGTGTGTGACGATCGTTTCGGATCGCATAACTCCAATATCACGATTTCGGAAGACTTGAGAGAAAAGGAACTGAATGAGGACGACACGCAAAACAGAAATGAGTGGAAGAAGAAAAAATAGCGACCCCTAACGAATGGGAAAAGCTAAAAAAGATGTCAGTGTCACGTGCAATTTGCATAGTTTATTTATGAAATAATTTTACTGGAAATTTAGAATCTTTTGCAAGAAAATTTATGTATGGAATTTGTACATAATACACAGGATTGACGGAAGGTAATGTGCTGGCCTGGCCACATCAGATAAAAAGAGTAATGCGGAAAATTAAGTCATGATACTGAACATGATAATAGTACATTACCTCATGTATAATATTAATTTCTTTGGAATGAATATAAAAATTTGCATTAAATGAATGGGGTCATTAAAAAAAAATAATTGGGAAATCCATGTCATTTAATAAATATAGTAATATAAAATAACATGAAATATGCGACTTTTCATTCATAAATTTGCTAATAAACTTTCGCGGCTGTAAAATTCGTGACGTCACGGCTTGTTACTCACACAAAGACAAATCTTTCACACACATTTACGGTCCACGTCATTTCCGTTTGCTGTTGTAAACAACCTAACCTAAAATTGTGACAGGTGACAGCAAAGTTAAGAGTAAAGGTATGTAAATAAAACATTTATTAATATAAATATCAAAAGTTGTATGAGATATGTTTTTCGGTAACAATATGTTGCTGTCACAAAATCAAACTGACAAGTGATAACCCAAACAATCATAGTTCCAAACATAACCGGTAGAGAGCTACTGCCGCATCTGACAAGCCGTGACGTATAGCTGTGACGTCAGCGTCCATATATTTGAAATAAGGACAATTTTTAAAAAATCATATCTCTGATTCTAAAAATTTGTAAGGTGTAAAACATACACCTACATATTTAATTTGACCTATTCTTTCAAGAAAAAAATAAATTAGAAAATGTGAAATGACCCCATTGTTTGCAATTTTTTTTTAATAATATGAAAATATTTTCAAGTATTTCCGTGGTACATTGTTTAGCATAGTTGTCTCTGAATTCGTAGATTGGGGTTTGAATCTCCAGTAGGGTGTTTTTTTTTTATTTTTTTACTCAATAATAATTGTGGAACTTTTAAAAATCTACCTTCTATTTCCTATTACAATCATTTAGAAATAGTAATAACATAGTAATAAATAAAGAGCAAATAATTGACAATAATTAATTACAATAGTCAAAACAATGATACCATTCTGTGGTAGATTTTGAGAGTAAATGGAAATGTATGTGCTCTTTATGAATATTTTTGTACGATGTGTAAAAACTACATGTTAAGTACGAATGTATTTTGTGTACATGATATGTAACAATTTGTAAGATCTTACACCCTGATGAAGGGGCAAGTGTCCACCGAAACGTCGGTGTTCTAAGAATAAATTCTGTTTAACTGATATTTCGATTAATCGTTAACACATTATACACACCACAGTCGAGAAATTTTCTACATTCTATTTTAATAAAAATAACTGAGATATAATGAATGTTTTTACTGTATTTATAAAAAAACACTTTTTATTAATATCAAAAGAAAATATAATGTATTTTTATTATATCAATGTTTTGATTATTGTAATTAATTATTGCCAATTATTTTTTTGTTATTTATTACAATGCTATTATTATTTCTAAATGATTGTAATAAGAAATATAAGACAGATTTTAAAGCTAAACAATTTTTGTGTACAAAAAAAAATTATTCTACTGGAGAATCGAACCCAATCTTCGACTTCAAAGGAAGCTATGCTACCAATGTACCACGGCCACCTCGACGGAGATATTTGAAGATCTTTTAATATATTACATATGTCATTTTTCTCTTTCGCGGATGACATAGCAATAACAGCAAACAACAAAGAGGGAATTGTGAAAATTATGCAAGAAATTGACAAAGAAGCAAACGAAATAGGATTCAAGATAAACGAAAGTAAAACTAAATACTCTATAATAAATAGGAGAGTCTACCAAATGGAAACTATAATTAGGAAGTTGATAGTCGGAAATTGGACCAAGGGAATTTAATAAAATGAAACTATTTTTCAATTCCTCGACGTTTCGATTAAAATTTTAATCATTATCATAGAGCGTTGGGTTGAGATTGTGTTATATGTAGTGGCATATTGTAAAGTAACATTGTAAAATTATTAAAATTGAAATGCGTTGC
Organism: Harpalus rufipes; assembly: GCA_951394225.1. Lineage (NCBI taxonomy): Eukaryota > Metazoa > Arthropoda > Insecta > Coleoptera > Carabidae > Harpalus > Harpalus rufipes. Next base: position 21,744,914 of record OX596284.1, read on the forward strand.
TCACAAAACTATTAGCAGTCTGAGGAAACAAATAAAGACTACTTTACAATATACCACTACATATAACACAAACTCAACCAATGTTCTATGATAATGATTAAAAATTTAATCGAAACGTCGAGGAATTGATAAATTGTTTCGTTTTATTAAATTCCCTTGGTCCAATTTCCGACTATCAACTTCATAATTTCAACAAGTGAACGCTATCTTTTTACAAAAGGAAACTATAATGGTCAATAAACTACAATATTGAATTGGTAGACCATTTTAAATATCTGGGTTTAATAATTTCATCTAAGGGTGAGATAGAAACGGAAATAAAATCAAGAATTGCAGCAGGATCAAGATATCTACATTCACTGAAACCCTTACTAAGATCCAATGAACTGTCAAGGAAAACAAAAACGAACATAATATATTAAACAATAATCAGACCTATTGTAACCTACGGTAGGGAAATTTGGACACTTACTAGAACAAACCAGGTGGCTTTAAATTGTTTCGAAAGAAGAGTATTACGGAAAATATATGGCCCTGTTAAAGAAAAAGAAAACCTATTGAGAATAAGGATGTATCTCGAATTAAAGGCACTGTATACAGAGCTGGACTTGATTGCAGTAGCTAAAAAAAAAATAGGTTAAGGTGGCTAGGGCACCTAGAACGTATGAGTGAGGAAGAACCGGTGAAGAAAATATATAGAGCAATCCCACATGGAACAAGACCAAGAGGAAAACCGAAGTTAAGATGGTTCGATGACACCTTAAGTGACATCAAGAAAATGAAGATAGGAAACTGGATGAACAAAACGAAGGATCGGAAAGGTTGGAGGACAGCGTTAGAGGCGACAAGTGCTTTTGAAGGGCCGTAAAGCCAATATGATGATGATTTTTCTCTATCTCTCTTTTTTGAAGTAAAAAGTCCATTGGGATCACGGTGGTAGAAATAAAATAAAAATAACTGAGATATAATGATTTCTTTTACTGTATTTATAAAAAATATTTTTTATTAATATCAAAAGAAAATATAATGCATTTTTATTATATCAATGTTTTTTTTATTGTAATTAATTATTGTCAATTATTTTCTTTTTATTTATTACAATGCTATTATTATTTCTAATGATTGTAATAGGAAATATAAGATAGATTTTTAATGCTCAACAATTTTTGTGTACAAAAAAAATATTCTACTGGAGAATCCTAGAATTCAAAGGTAGCTATGCTAACCAATGTACCATGGACACCTCGACGGAGACATTTGAAGATCTTTTCATATTACTTAATAAAACATTGAAACATTTATTTGCAATAGTGTCAGCTGTCACCGAAGACATGTGGGTGAAGATGTACAAAAATGAATAAAGCATTACTGTATGTGAATATTGACTTTGTACCCCTCGGGATACAACCTTAGACCAGGAATAGGGGGGAGACATGACACGCTATGTATTTCGCCGTAAGAACACTTTCCAAATCATCTTAGCGACTTTCGACCTTATTGCAACGTCAGAATCAGCTGAATCGGTATAGTCGGCTAGATGTGTTACATACGTGTGCAGTCGAACGAATAAGTTTTCAATGTCACCATTTTGTCTTCTGGAGTCCTCGTATTCATACGCGTTTATTTTGATACATTTATAAAACAGAATCAAGAAAATTCGTAGTTATGAATAATCAAGTATTTATTTAGATTTGGTCAACTGTAACATAAGAGTATTTAACTGGTCGACTACACTGATTCAGCTGATTCTGGCGTTGCAATAAGGTTCAAAATCGCTCAGATGATTTTGAAACGTAAGCGTCACTATGCCTTGTCTCCCCTCTATTCCTGGTCTAAGGACACAACAATGTATTCCAACCTTGATTTTAGTAAAGACAAAAACACTTCTTATTTTGTATGAGATGATAGATGGACATAAACAACTATGAAGTTAGCTGACCATATCATCAACATGTAAATAATTTCACAGGTCAGTTCGGACCTCTTACTCTAATCATGCGCACAACCAGTGCTGTAGTCGTAAAATTAGCAGAGGCTATACGCTGAAAATGTAGTTGGAAACATAGGGTATACGAAGGGCGGAGGGGGCAATTAAGAAAAAAAATCAAGGTCACATGTCTTATAATTGAAAGTTACATTTTTTCAAGGGATGGTGAAGTTGCATGTTTTTGCCCTTCAGGTACAAAAATAAATTGCAGATCACAGAACATTAATATTAATTGTTGGATAATTTTTTTTTTATAACTTTTGTCTCAAATATTTAAAGAAGCATAGGGTACATGCTAGGGCACCTAAAAATCCAGAGGGTACACGGCGTATACCCTCGACTACACCCCTGCGCACAACACCCTTGAATATGGTCCATTCATTTGACATTTCATTTTGATGCAATATTGTTTATTTAAGGAATGCTGAAAATTTAAGTTACGTTGATACAATCGGCTATTACTGATTCATATTGCAAAATATTTCAAATGTCCGCAATTTGTTACTTTATAACATAAAACAATTTGGTACTATTGTAAAGACGAAAATTGTGTTGTTTTGTATGTTTCATTTGAAATTTCAAAATTAGTATCCCATACTCCGGAACTAGAAGTAATGACACCTTCTGGATATAGAAACTTTTTGTCCATGTCATAATCAAAAATCAAGGATAGTAAATTTAGTTGAGAAAGATTCGTTATCTTCATTTAATAACGGAGATATTTGCTGGTTCAATTTGACGCCATTTGTATCTCGAAAACTAAAAGTTACGACACTAGTATAATGACAATAGTTGACCATATTACAGGACCGTTCCAAAATAATGACAAAGAATATATTTTGTTCGATATTTTTATTTTTAAATTACTATTAAACTATTAGTTACCGAGAAAAATATTTCAAATAAAAGTGTAACAAAATTTTATTGTCTACGTAAATTTTCAAGATATATCTCGGACTATATCGAGATATCGACGCCTGCCACGGAAGCCTGCAAATGGCAGTATTTGTAGTAGTTTGACTTCGGAATAATTATTTTACTTAAATATTTTAATTCATTATAAATTGTAAATATTTTACAATGAAAATGATGTAATCACAAATAAATATTTAGTATCAGTCCACTAAAATTAAATTATGCTATAATAGAAATAAAACTGTTTTTACCAATAAGAGAGAAAATATGGGTCTCATTTAATAAAAATTTGTGTTATATGTATTTCGGAAATTAAACCATAAAAATTATTTTCGCTTACCTCTGGATAAGAAATAAAATATTCAACTTCGTTATTTAAAACGGATTCGTTTGCGGTTGTCATTTTGATAAGAACAGTGTCACAAGGGTCACAAGATCAATGTTTTGACTTATTTTGATTTTGAACAGCTAAAAAGTTATTATTTTTAATTTCATGTATTTTACTGCCTAGAAATTGTAAAATAATAACTGTTTAACAGTTCAAAATCAAAATAAGTCAAAATATGTTCTTGTCAAAGTGATATTGTTGTTGTCAAAGTGGCAAGCGCACACAAATTAGCTGATTTCAAGCATTTCACGTGGATTCACGTGCCTCTATAGTTTTGAACTTATTAGAAAAAAATCAGCCAAAATCAGTTTTTCGTTATTATTTAGAACCATTCGAGAATTTTTGGGAAAACAATAGCATATTAAAGCCGGTATTATCAACTCCGGTTAAAAATGTATGTTAATTTAACTGTCAGTTAAAAGAAAAACAGCATCGATATTATAGCATAAGCGCTTAAGTCATAAAAATTAAACAAGTCTCAATTTTTCGATGCCATATTGTTTTTATACCCGATAGTTAAGTTAACCGACAGTTTAACCAGAGATGAAAATACCGACTCTAAAATATGTAATTATCTAATAAATAAAAAATACATGACGGGAGATAATACACTGTCCACATCAAATATATTATTTTAAATTTGTGGTGCTGAAGTTAATTTAAAAGATATTGTAAAAATAGAGCTATAATTCATTTCACGATGATTTCACGTAAGAAAATAGCGTTGGTTTAGCTAGGGATATAAATTCTGCCCTTTGATTGGTCAGAATGCAAACCTAGTTCACAAAAACGAAAAAAATATCACCTGACATTTGTCAGTTATCAAATAAAATGTACACAATTAAGTGTTTTGTTATAATTTGTAATATTCAAGTTCTGTTCATTTTTGCAGATAAAAATATTTATTATGGATAAAGTTTGGTTTCACGAATTTAAATAGAGTGGTTACACATTTTTTTATTATTATTTTATGTGAAAGATTATACAAATTAATTAATTCGTAGTAAACAAAAAAATATATTTTTTTTGTTCATATTTTTTTTTCAAAAAGAATCGCTTTAAGAACTTTAGACCTTTCTTGTTCAACGCGTGCAATCGTGTGTTTCTCTATCTCCGTCGCTTGTGAACAAAACTTGATATGTGGTTTTGTGTTTGATATTAGAAGCTGTTTCCTTGGATGCGCTGCCAAGAGTGCCTTTTGACGTCATACTGTTTTTAACCACGTGATATATTTTAAAATATGCATGTTTTTGTATAATTAATAATTCAATATTTGTAGGAATTTTTATATTTTCTTCGAATAATGTTTAAATAAACAAAATTACGAGAATACAATGTTATTTTATAAATACAAAAATCGTGAAATCACCCTTATTATGCCTAGGTCACACCTGTATGATTCTGTACGATGTACGATGAAACTTGTCGTGATGAAAAATAGAAGCGTTTCTTTTTTCGTCGTACAGAATCATATGAAATATTTGCTACTAATTTCACGACTATGCATTTGGTGGATCTCAATTCACTGTATTGTTTGTCATTTGAGAATTTTAGGTTAATGTTTTTTTTTTAAATCTTGACTTTTCTTATCTTTGTTTATAATCTGTTTAGTTTTTTGTGTTGCTTTTTTGCATTAGTATTGTAGTTTTTATTATTAATTTTCTATTCTTGTAGTAAACTGGTAATTTAGTAATATAATTTCCTTTATTTTATATCATATTTTGTTTTATTTAGCAATTTTTATACCGTATTGTTTATAATATTTCATATATTTATACTTATACCTATATTATATTTTTCTTCGGGATAATTAGTTTTTGAATGTGTTTATTTTGAATCAAGCAAATAGTCATTTTATAGACAATATTTACATTGACGAACATGATATCGAGTAGTAGTTCCGACGAAACCATAATTTTAATGTCTGCGTGTATGTTTATTAATAAAATAAAAAAGAAAAAGGTGAAGAAGCGAAGATCTGTGTGGACCAAGAATTGGTTGAAAAAAAGAAATGAAAATTTGGGTCAGGAGGTTTAGCTTTACTGCATAAGGAATTACGCCTAGAAGACAAACAATAAACATGAATGAACATAGGTTTAACAGTGTTCGAAAGCTTCGTCGTAAAATGAGTAATACATGGTATCATGTTGAATAATCTAAAGAAGATAACTTTTTCATATGGTTTTTGTCATACAAGTGTGACACCAGTGCCTATTGACAACTGACAAGCTGCGACATGACATCTGGTGGGAAAAATATGAACTTTCCGATTTGGTACTATATTGTGACTGTATGCTTGAGTTACATGTGGTTTGATCATTTGATGTGAATAAAAATGGGAAAAAGTCGTACAAATTGTTGTATATTCTGACGTCACTCTCAAGATCTGGTCGAGACACAGGCATTGGGTTTTATAATTTTCCGAAACATGGCCAAAATAAAGTTAAAATTACGACAAGAGCAAGTGTTGAAATGGATATGGATCGACGAAAAGCATGGGAATATGCAATTCGTAGTGCAAAACAAATAACAAAACATATGAAAGTTTGTTCTCGTCATTTTAAATCGGATAATTACATATTTCGTGGTCTTTATCTAGCTTTACACGTGCATTCTGCACTAATAATTTTTAAATTTTCTCTAAATGTATTTTGATTTCATGTGGTTTTGCAGAAATTGCACTGCTTCGCAGACAAAGTGCAAATATTACCCACATTATACCGTCATTTTTCAATACTCCACATAATATTATGTGGTTAGCGTTTATAATTCGCTCACCTGCGATCATCAATTTCGATTGATTAAATATATATAAAATTATAAATACATTTTAACATATCTTCTATAATACATTTAGAAGTAGCTGTTGCTTCCAGAAATCTAAAATGTTCTGTGGTACCAAACCCCATTTTAAGTGAAAAAATTGCTTTTGTTGTTTGTTTTCATATGTCACAACACTGCGAGTACCAATTCAGAAGCAGCTGATCGGCCCGATGGTGCTGCCGCCATCGGACATGTCAGTTCTCAATAGTTTTTCAACGTACATTTCGATTTTCATCGTACATCGTACAGAATCATACAGGTGTGATCTAGGCATTGTATTTAATGCATGTAAAAACGGTCGGCTATCAAGCGCCATCTACTATTTTTTTACGTGAAATGAAGTATAGTATTCGATTATTTTAAAACATGACCGTCGGGTTAAAATAACATGCGTAAACCAAGTAACAAGGCAAAAATAACTATTACAATGATATTTGATAGTTAATTCCAGTACTCGGTCATCAAAGAGGTAAATTAAAAAAAAATAAAGAATTTTATGTAATATTTTAATTTAAACTTAAGTGGAGATGGATAGCAATTCGCCTCAAGAAGTGATTTTTAATGTTAAATTTTTGACAAACCCATGTATATGTAATTATGAAGATTACTTACTTGTATATTCTGATGACTGTTTTGGAAAACTTGATGTCCTTTTCTTTACTACTTCAGTATCAGGCTTAATTACATCTTCATTTCCATCATCGTCACTTTCAGATGCAGATACAAATACCTCCGGACCAAAATGAGTACTGCTATAATGTTCTTGCATAGCACTCTCATTTTTTTCAACATGTAGACAAAGTTTACAGACGTAGTCATCACTTTTCAAAAAAGAACATGAATTTATATGGGTTTTTAATTCACTGAAATCATCACTTTTGAATGTGCAATTTGGAAATGAACATTTCTTAAATCCCTGTCTAAATTTCATTTCTAATTTTAATATGGCACCATAATTAAAAAAGACACTTCCCGGGTCACTTCCTTTTTTGTACCGTTTTTTCCCCTAAATAAAAAATATTAAATAGAAAGATATAATTAAATTACTAAGTATATAGGTATTTCCCGCCTTTTACAAGATATTTGGTTTCTACTTAGTGTAATAAAAACGTAGTAACATTTACATTTGATAGAAAACGCTACTGCATGGTCTAAATTTATAAAAAATTCTCAATATTTAAATTTTCAATACAAACACCTCATCAACCGGTTAATACCTATAAATAAATTACTTACAATTACAATGTCTTCTCTGTTGGATATACTTCGCCCTATTTCATTATTAGTTACTTCTTGAATTAAATTCACAGCTCTAGAATGAATTAAAATTAATATAGAAAATATTATATTAAATAAATACTTACTTTGTAGCTGCTTTTCGTTTAGAACGCATTGTATTTGAACCGTCATTTTTGTCATTATTTTTTTCAATTACTGTTTCCGTTATTTGAGATTGTTTGTGAATATTCATATGGTATTTCAGACTTTGAGGTAAAACTTTTTTCTCACATATGTCACATGCAACCATTAATGCCTCCCTTTCCTGGTGAAATCATAAATGTATATTTTTTTTTCACACTATTTAATATTTTACCTCATCAGTTAATTGGCAAACATCTAAATGAGACATAAATCCCAAAACTGATTTCTTTCTATCTCCGCATGTATCACAAGTAAAATGTTTAAAATGTTTTCTAAGACTTTTGTGGGATTTAGTTAAAACATATTGTACTAATTTTTTGTCATTTAAATCCTGCAACAATTTTATTTTATAACACAAAATTACAATGATATAAATATACTTACAATGGCTGGTTCGTCGACATGCCAGCAAAGAAAATTATGTCTTATAGTATGAAAGGGCCAGTTAAGTTTCTTTACAACTTCCTGGCAAATTGCACATGTAACTTCATCCACACTCTTAGGTTTATTTGAATCATCTCTTTTCCTTTTTTTGCCTCGATTGGATTTCCTTATTATCGAATTATCTGTTTCTGATTTTGGTGGCCGCCGTGGTACCCTTGGTGTAGGTATTTCGATCGGTGGTAAAAACTGCGCTTCTGGTTCTATTATTATTTTTTGCTTTGGTTTTCGGCCTCTCTTTTTTGGAAGGGTAAGCAAAATATTTTCACTTTTCAAATTTGTATTCTGTTCCTCTTTATTTTCAAAATGCTGAGTAGTGGATGGCGAATTTTCAGTATTTACCACTTTTACATTGTCTCTTTGTGAAGTTAAATTTATCGTGGTACGGAGTATTTCTTGATTTGTTGCTGTATTTGTGGTATTTTCTTCTATTATTTTATGCTTGCGTGGACGTCCTCTTGGTCTTCGTATAGTAAACCAATAACGTCTGCTATCCGAATCTGTATGCTTTTCTTCATCTTGATTTCCCGATGAGTTACTTTCATTCGTAATTAATTCCTCAGTATTATCCGGTAATTGTAAAGCAGCTTGTTCTTGTCGCATATGTATGTTTACTCTTTGTACATTAGACGTTAAAGGTACGGAATCTGTAAAAGTTTCTTCATTTGACGTATTATTTTCTGTAAAATTCACCGTTGAATATAAGGATTCTTGTTCTCGTTTAACATTTATATCTGGTACTTTTTTTGTTATTAAATCGTTTACAATATGACCCTTTCTTCGTACATCAGGAGTCGAACGTATTGAATCCGTATGTGAATCAAAGGATTTTCGTTCTTGTACGGATTTTGATTTGCATTCAGTATTATTTTCTTTCCTTTCTGTAATGCCTTTTTTTCTCTTTAAAATAACAGGCAAACTAACTGATTCAGAGATAATTTCTTGATCAGCTGACCGTATTGCATTAGTAGTAGTATTAAGTGATGAATGTGAAATTTCTTGTTTTTCTTTAATATGTGTTTCATTGTCCGTTGAAGAAATTTGTATATCTAATTCTTTTGGTTTTTGCTTTGGTAATCGACCTACTTTTCTTTTAGGTGTAAACAAATTATTTTTATTTTCAGTGTTCGTAACTCGTCCGTAATTTATATTTTCACCTTCAGTAATAGTGGCTGGCGAATTTTCTGTTTTTGATTCTTGTACAGTATGATCTTCTGTCTCTTTTACTCTATGTACAGTATCCGCTAATATTTTTTCATGACCACCTGTATCTTTCTTACTCCCAATTTCTATGTTATTATGTAATGTATCTATTGTTTTATCTGCATATATTAAAATTTTGTTTGCTGATGAATGTATAATTTTTGATATTGGTTTACTAATTACAGTTTTATTTAATATATATTTTTCAGAATTTGTTTTGGTGACAATATTCGATATTTGCGAGTTAATTTTTTCTTGTAATTGCATTTTGTACTTTTCAATATTTGTAAATTCCATTTGATTTTTCCTATCTTTTTCTAATGTTGAATTTCTATCTTCAATACTGAATATATGCTTGTGAGTATCTTGTACTTTTGATTCAATGTTTTTTATATTTTCAGGAGATTTTATTTCAAGAACTGATGCAGATAAAGTTTTTTTATTTAGCAATGATCTTTCTTCAATTTTTATTACATGTTCTTGTGTTTTGTTATCAATATAATCACAAAATTTGATATTAACGTTTTCAGATTGTTTATTTTCAGCTGTAATATTTAATTCTTTAGTTAATTTATTAGATTTAATAGATATTTCGCTTTTATTATCTTTCTGGCTCGATCTTCTAGTAAGATTATTTTCAGTTTTAATTATTTCACCGGTTATAGGAGTTTCGCATGAAGATGAAGCTAATTCCATATCAGATTTTAAAGAATTATTTTCATTTAATTCGTTGTCATCTGTTGATTTTTCTTTGGTATTTACCTCAGTATTTATAGATTCAGTAGATAATCGTCCCTTTAATTTAACTGGATATGTTCTAATTGGAGATTTTACTTTGAAACTTTCACCTTCCCATTCCATTTTTTTCAATAATTTTACTTTCCTTTTATATCTTCTTATGTTGGTTTTAATGTTAGTATTTTCGGTATTATTAACCACCAATGCATGTTTTGTGTCATTACCTTTACTAGATTTCAACTCGGTAAGATTGTCCGTTAATTGTTTAGTATCAATTCTTTTACTGGGTTTCAAGTCAGTATCAACAGTTTTATTTGATTTCAAATCAGTATTATTGACTGTTAATTGCGTAGAATCAATACTTTTATTGGGTTTCGATTCAATGCAAATAGTTTTACTTAATTTCGAATCAGTGTTATTGACTGCAGCAATACTTTTCCTGGATTTCAAATCAGTGTCAACAGTTTTACTTGATTTCAAATCAATATTAATGACTGTTAATTGCTTAGAATCAATACTTTTATTGGGTTTCGAATCAATGTCAATAGTTTTACTTAATTTCGAGTTAGTATTATTGTCTACATCAATACTTTTACTGGATCTCAAGTTAGTGTCAACAGTTTTACTTGATTTCAAATCAGTATTAATGACTGTTAATTGCGTAGAATCAATACTTTTATTGGGTTTCGGATCAATGTCAATAGTTTTCTTTAATTTCGAGTCAGTATTATCGACTGCATCAATATTTTTACTGGATTTCAAGTTAGTGTCAACAGTTTTACTTGATTTCAAATCAGTATTACTGACCATTAATTGCGTAGTATCAATACTTTTACTGGATTTCGATTCAATGTTAATAGTTTTATTTAATTTCAAGTCAGTGTCAATGGTTTTACTTAAATTCAAGTCAGTGTTACTGATCGTTAGTTGCAAATTATCAATATTTTTATTGGATTCTATGCCAATATTAATAGCTTTACTTGATTTTAAGTCCGGGTTACTAACCACTATAAATTGCTTAGTATCAATGCTTTGATTACCAGGATTACTAACCATCTTAAATTTCTTAGTATCTGATTTTACTTCAGTACTATCTACCAGCATTAATTTTTTAGTATCAATACTTTCATTATTAACAACCATTGATGGATTAGTCTCAAGATTTTTATATAAAATATTTTTTAAATTTGTACTTATTGTTCTTTCTAATGTCTTAGGAGGTGTTATTAAAATATTTTCATGTATTATTATACGTTTTTTATAACATGGCTGTATGTTTTCATCACTTTGCTTATTTAATTCTTCATTAATGGAATTCGGAGTCAAATATTGTAAATTATTATTTGATTTATTATAGATTGCATTTTCGTTTTCACTTTGAACTATCAGTTTGTGTGAATTTTTATTATTTATTGAGTTATTATTTTGTTTATTTTCTTGAGTTGCAATATTATCCGAAATACAACCAGTTAAATCCATTGTTTCTTCTATGTTTGGGTCTAATTTCGTTTCATTATGAACTTTGTTTAAAGATTTTTGTTCATTGGATGTGTTAAATTTAGTTAAATCTTTTGATTGTTTCGATTCGGTAGATTTTCTTTCTTTTTTCGATATTTTTTGGGAAGAACCATCATGTAGTTTCAACTCTGTTACATAATCTGAATGTATTGTAGACAATCTGCGTTGTCTAGATGATTTTCTTATAGGTGATTCGTCTTCGGTGGTCATTTTTCTTTTTCTCTCTCGTGGAGTTGCTTTTATGTCTATTATTATATTTTCGGGTATATTTTCTATCGGTGCAGAAGGTGTTGCATTTAACAGTATTTTATTTGGTGCCATATTTTTTTGTTCCTTAATTTGATTTTCATTTTCTTCCAATGATTTAGTAAAGCAATTTTCGTTGTTATTTATAGTTACATTTTCTTCCATATGAATATTGCTTGACGATTTTGACTGTGTTTCTGTATTACTGTTATTATTTTTCGTACAATTTGTAAGTTGTATAGATTCTAAAGTACTAGATTCTGAAGGATTTCCACTATTATTAATTTTTAAAGTAGGGCTTAACACATTCATATTTGATTTTGTTTCATCGTCAGTGATTTCTTTTTTGGAAGAAATAACTGGTAATAAAATTGTTTCTTTTTTGGAAGAAATAACTGGTAATAAAATATCCGTAGATTTAGTAGGTTGATTAACATTTATTTGTTTTACAATTTTAATATATTTAACTGGTGTTTGTCCTGTATTTAATTTCCGGTTTAATCCCGTATTGGGTGGTTCTGTTTTTAAATCACTATTTTTTTTACAAGTTGTAACTTTTTGAGAGATTGGGTTATTCACTTCTCGAACAGTTTTATTACTATCATCAATTTTTATTGAAGTTGTAGGATTTTGTATTTCACTACAGGTCGACTTTAAATGTGTACTAAGTGATTCTAATTTTAGGCGAATATTTTTTCCACTGGTAATAGAATCTGGCAAATTTGTTACCTTTGAAATATGCTCTTTATTTATTGTAGACGAATCAGTGATAATTGCATTATTATCTAAATTTATTTCTTGTATTGATAATTTATTTGCTTCCGATTTTTTCTCTTGCAATAACTTAATTTCTTGAGGATCCGAGGAAGAATCCTCATTTGAAGTTATCTGTTTTTCAAAAAGTGTTGGATGTTTATATTTAACAATTTCTGTGGATGTAGTCGGTTCATTTTGTAATTTTGATGTCAACATAGATAATAGTTTAGATTTTACAGTATTTTGTTCCGCATTTGGCTGTTTTATTTCAATATTATCACATTTATTTTTAATTTCCGCTAAATTTGTATTCAAAACTGAAACTACTCTTTTTTGTGTGTTTGTGAGTAAATTATTTCCAATATTTTTCTCGGGAGTTGAATCATTTCCAGCAACTTTAAATGTAGATAAATTAGGTATTTTGTTTGCAATACCTAATTTTTTCAGTAAATCTGGAGTAAGAATGAATACCTTGGTTTTACCCTGTAGATTAGATGCACTTGGGGTGGGGGTGGCAGGGGTATTCTGTTTCCTTGAACTTGAAGGCGGTGTTTGATTACTCATTTTGGTTAATTATTTCACCCTAAAACAGAAATATTATATCAGATACTTAGAAATAATTACTTAAGTAGATAATAATAGCATAAGTTACAAAAAATGTAAAATTATTGCGTAATATGTCCTTTTTTACTTAATTTTAAGTAAATTTAAAGGAAAATATATTATTGAATAGTTACAGAATAACATAACATCTATAATTTACTTCAATGACAATTTTACACATTCATGGGATTTGAACCTACGACTCTTGGGTTGTGAAACATGTAATAATAACACTATGCTATCAAAGCAACTCTATATAGTTTGTTTTCTTTAGCATTCAAGCTGTATATTTAAATTGAAATAATTAAAAACTGACATTTACCTTACTTTACTTATTTCTATATAATTTCAATATGCTTCATTGAAGGTCAGACAATAAAATATATGATTAATTCACAATAGGAATGAAACAAGATGTAACAATCTGGAAAAATATATTTTATAAAAAGAATACATTGAAATAATATATTTAGCTGATGAAACATACATAATACAGTCAAAATTAGGAGAAACAAACCACGTTTTTCTTATGACACTTCTACAAACGCAAATGTCGTTCACACCACTTTGGTAAAAACGCCGAGTACTACCAACATTAAATAACTAAATAAACCACAATTATAATTAATAAAAACAGTTTTTGTTTTATTTTATCATCATACATTTCTTTAAAAATTGTATAAAATTACTAATTATATTCATTTACAATATAAATATTTTATTTCATATATATCTATATAGATGCATGTATTATCGACACACGACGTAGTTACACCAGCTGATACAGATGGAACTAGTTGTGTCAAGTGCAACTGTGACGCTACGTTACGAAGGCATCATAAAAAAATCTGTTGTGGCCAGCACAATACCTTCCGTCAATCCTGTGTATATATTTTTTTGTTTTACATGCTTTCTATAAGATCTGGAGCCCCTTAAAGCTGACCAATTACCTCAACAGTTCAAAATTTTGTAATAAATAAAGTTGGAATTACTGTTCTGGCATTTAATAAGTAATATCAATAATGGCAACCTAATGGGCAAAATCGTTCGCGTTCATTTGAAGAGTTAGTATTCGTTTAGTGCTGCCTCTAGCGTGCAAGTAAAAAATTATATTGAGATATGGGAGCCCAGAGTGGTCAGAAAAAAGTTTTGACAATTTTTAGTGCCGTTACTTGTGTTGTAGCAGGTAGCATTTGCTTAACAGAAATAAGGGATGTGGAAATACTGGAAATTGAAATACTTTTGTCATCACTTTCAATTTTTTTTATTATTTATCAAAATATTTACAGATTTTGAATTATTTTTATCTTTCTATCATAGCTGTTTTTATTTTTAGCAAATTTAAAAGATTTTGACATAGTTGCTAACACAATTAATATAAACACAGCAATTCGCCGCTGTATTCATTTTAAATAAAATAATTTGAAATGAATCACTATTACAAGATAATTGTAACACTTTCAAAACACCAAATTACACGAAGTAGACTGTATGAAACTCAAACAGAAATGATAAATTTATGAAGAGTACAAAGAGAACCACTACCATTACGTAAAGGGCAAAAATATTAATCCTAATTTCAAACAACCCATCCATAGTTCATAATGAAAGGAAAAACCCGACACCTACGTTCCAAGAATCGTATGAAATTAAGAGAGACATGAAGGGGTGTATGAAATCTATGAATGGTCAACTAGATCTAATTGATTCAAATTTATGGATTGTATAGTGGCCGGCATTTCCTAATCCTTTCTTTTAGTTATCTATACCGACGTACGAACCTTTTCTCGTCATTGTATTCATTCTAATGAATCTCTCAGATACAGGTCATTATATGGGTGAATACCTATGTATTTATTATATATTTTCTTCACTCATTCGTTTATGATGTCTAGTCTGTCGGCAATTGAACTGAATATTGAATGAACATAAAATTATGAATAATAAAGCATGTACGAGAAATGAAGATGGAATTTTCTTGAATATTAAAATTTCACTTATTCCATGATTTTATAAGAATGAACTAAACTAAACTTTAAAATTAAAATAAGCCGAAACGGATTTGTACTTCTATAGAAATTTAATCAAAGGTTTATGGTATCGGGTGGGGAAGATGTACCTGCATTTTGCATATGTTTTAAGAGAAAAATATTATATATCAGTTTTCAGAATATTTGCTAACAATTTTCCTAAATAGTTACGAGCCCAACCCCAAATGTATTCGTACCCTCTGAAATAAATATATTAACAGTAATGAAAAATAAATTTTTAGGTTACAGTTAAGATTATATTTGGGCATTTTTTATTTTATGTATTAATAAAGTGTACTGGATTTAAATACAATGTTATTAACTAAATTTCTTATTTAAACAACAATCTACGGGCAAATATATGACAAAAGACATGTCCCAAATTTTTTCGTTCCAACAGTAAATAATACAATATTTATGTTAGTATTATCTATAAAACTGAGGGTAAAAGTAACTGACAACATACTGAATTAATTGTCATTTTAAATGTTATTATTTAAAAAAAAATATTTGCGAATTATTAACGACGAAAACATTTGTCACATGCAGACAATGGTTTTTTTGCAAATAAATTATTATTAAACCCAAGAAATTTTATTATAAGCAATGTATTCAAGTTCTATACACTCTATTAATACACCATATCAAAATTTGTTGAATTGGAGTAATAATCATAGCATTAATATAATTGTAGGTAGTACCATGTAGTACTTTAATAAATAAATATCACTTTGCAAATAATTTTACTAAAAAAATAATATTTAATATAGTAATTAATTGAATATATTGTCAGTTTCCTTTACCTTCAGTTTTATAAATAATACTAACATAAATATTGTATTATTTACTGTTCTAACCATAACTAAAAAAATTAGCACGTATCTGTTGTCATATATTTGCCCGTAGATTATTGTTAAAATGATAAATTTAGGTAAACATTATATTTAAATCCGGTACACTATATTAATACATAAAACAAAAAATTGCCCAAATATGGTCTTAAATAAATTAATAAATATATCATCACGGCATATTACCCATTGCTGGGTGTGCTAATCTGCTTTGTATACAGATATCGGTAATGATGAAATATGATCTTAACTATTGTAATCTAAAAAAATATTTCTTCTTGCTGTTAATATATTTTTTTCAGAGGGTACGAATAGATTTGGGGTTGGGCTCGTATAAGTAATCTGTAACTATTTTATAAATTAAGTTTTCTTTTCAAAATAATAGATTTGTTCTTGATAATATAATGAATCATAGTACAAAATCAAGCCAAGCCATACAACGGATTTAAATATAAATATTGCAAAACACATTAAACAAATGAAAATCGCATTTACAGATTATAATAATCTTCAGAGACAACTAATCTACTAACGTAATCTTACACTTTATTTAAATTTTCAATTAATAAATTTAGTTAGTTCATAATATTTTTATAATTTGGAGAAAAAACTACATAAATTGCAAGCGATGTATTCTCCGACCACCGACAATGTAAAACTTTATTACCCATAGTAAATATCTAATTCAATAGAAAGTATATACCCTTACAAACAAATATCAAACTTAATTTCCATGCTCTTACACCTTATTTTAAAACCGAAATACAGTATTCTGAAATACCGACTTTAATTCATATATCTATGGATAGATGGCTCTGTATCGCTAAGCATCTTTTTTGGCGCAACACTTTTTATCCTTAGGTTGCCATTATTGGTATTACTCATTACTTATTAAATGGTTCTGGTTATATGTCAATTTAGGAATATTTTCTACACAAGAATTTTCGAAAATTGTATAACTTTGAATACTAAATTGTTAATTGTAACTTAAATGAATACATTTTAAGCTAAATGTAAATAAATATATTTGAAATTGAAATGCAAAATCGATAAAATAAATGTTTGTGGATTTTTCAGGTTATGTTTGTAAATATCTACATGTCATTTGAAATTCAAATCTACTGATGTTACCAATATCAAAAATCCCTAGTATTTAATATTTGGACATTATATGAAACTCATTTAAAAGTCCAAGAAGTCGGCACAAAAAATCTAGTGTATTGCACGTCCAGAAACTTTTTTGCGAGTGCTCGTATTCAAAATATTCTCTCACTCGCAAAAGTGCAGTTTCTAAGACTAGTCATACAAATAACTACCTATTGTTGAAATGTCAGTTTTGACAATCATTTTCCAGAGACATTGGTTTTTTATTTCATTTTTTAATTTTGAACTTTGTAATTGGTCAGTTTTAATAGGCTCTGGTTCTTATAGAAAGCATTTAAAACAAAAAATATTGCCAGATTTACTATCTATGGGGTTATTTCCACCATCGGTTAAGCGTTGTACGCTTATTTAAATAACACATACATAAGGAGAGATTGCGGTTTTTCTCAAATAACCAAATTTGTTATAGATGATATGGGCGAAAAGTTGCAATAACTAGAAGTGTATTTACTTTCGTATATGTATATATATATATATATAATTAAATTAATTATTAAAAATATATAAACTTTTTACGGGGGGGGGGGGGGGGTGCCGGTGGATCTTGGGGGCCGGTTTTTTAAAAAATAAATAAATATATCATTAGGTCATATTACCCATTGCTGGGTGTGCCAACTGCTTTGTATACAGATATCGGCGTGGAGAGTAAATTTTGGCGTCGGTCGGGATCAAACCCGGGTCCCCAGATTCGCGACCAGACACTTAGGCATACGGCCACGAGACCCCAGAACCATATTTAGCTCCCACTTCGGCCATGCCACTGTGGTGTTCTCTCAGTCTCTCCATGACATTGAGTGCCTGTGAAGTGACGCCTAGTCCTAGTAAATAAATAAATAGGTTTACAATTATCATTATGGCTTATTATCCGGTTGTGTTATGTTTTTACGCAATACATACAGTTTGTTTCCCCGAGTTATACGCACGTCATCAAATGAAGACACCGGTGCAAAATGGGTCAGCTCCATTTTTATAAATTTTTAAGAGGAGGTAAAAATTGGTTAACTTTTGAAATAAATATTTTTCAGATATCCTGTAAATACTATGATGTAGTTTATTAGACAATATGTAACGTATCAAAGTTTTACACTTTTTAATAAAGTTAAAGTGCAGCATTTAAAAAAAAGTTGAGGAATTTAGGGGCTCACCCAGACATTTTTTTCGGAGGAGTTTCTAAAATGTACTATGTACTCTATATAAAGGATGATGGCGGTTAGGGGTGAACATAGGGATTTAACATATGAGATTTTTGTTTTATGCATTTTCCTGCAATTGACAACTGACAAGCTGCGACATGACATCTGGTGGGAAAAATATGAACTTTCCGATTTGGTACTATATTGTGACTGTATGCTTGAGTTACATGTGGTTTGATCATTTGATGTGAATAAAAATGGGAAAAGTCGTACAAATTGTTGTATATTCTGACGTCACTCTCAAGATCTGGTCGAGACACAGGCATTGGGTTTTATAATTTTCCGAAACATGGCCAAAATAAAGTTAAAATTACGACAAGAGCAAGTGTTGAAATGGATATGATCGACGAAAAGCATGGGAATATGCAATTCGTAGTGCAAAACAAATAACAAAACATATGAAAGTTTGTTCTCTTCATTTTAAATCGGATAATTACATATTTCGTGGTCTTTATCTAGCTTTACATGTGCATTCTGCACTAATAATTTTTAAATTTTCTTTTTTAATACTCCACATAATGTTATGTGGTTAGCGTTTATAATTCGCTCACCTGCGATCATCAATTTCGATTGATTAAATACATATAAAATTATAAATACATTTTAACATATCTTCTATAATACATTTAGAAGTAGCTGTTGCTTCCAGAAATCTAAAATGTTCTGCGGTACCAAACCCCATTTTAAGTGAAAAAAATTGCTTTTGTTGTTTGTTTTCATATGTCACAACACTGCGAGTACCAATTCAGAAGCAGCTGATCGGCCCGATGGTGCTGCCGCCATCGGACATGTCAGTTCTCAATACATTTTTCACCAAAACCTGTGGAGTGCAAATTTGTTCAAAATTAATTTTTTTATATAAAACTGTTTTTAGATTTTTTATTAGGGTTTTGGTTTCTTCTTATAAAAAGAAATTTCAAAAGTGCCGTTAATTAGTATCAATAGTCATGACTCTTGTTTTCTTTTTTCTGGTTTTCAGAAATTATTAATAAACGTCAAACGGCAATAAATCCCGTATTCTTGGATAACTATTTCCATCACAATAATTCATTATATTATTATAATGACACGTTCTATTCGAATAAACATTAATTATTTAATTTAATTTTTACAAAAAAATTTTTTGACAGAATATGAATAAAATAATATTGTTTTCTACATTGTCATAAATAATGGCTATTGTTACTATTTAACGGCACTTTTGAAATTTCTTTTTAAAATTAAAAAGAAACTAAAACCATAATAAAATATGCCGTACAATGAACAAGAGAATAGGAAATTGCATAAAACAAAAATCCCATCTTAAATCCATCCATCATCACCCCTAACCGCCACCATTCTGTATACGGGTGATAAATGGAATTTCCGAACATATAAAATCATAATGTTACAATTTCTTCTTTCCTTAAATTTAAATACCGGGTTCGATCCCGACCGACGCCAAATATATCACATTTTAAATGGCACAAAAATGATCCCTGTGGTGCACTCTCCACGCCAGCAATAAGTGCTCGTGAGGTGATACCTGGTAAATGCCCGCACAAATATGTCATCATCGTTACAGAAATTTGTGTTCAAAGCAGATTGGCAGACCCAGCAATGGGTAATATGCCGTGATGATATAGTTATTTTATTTATTAATATACTTACCTATATTCATTGCTAGCGTGGAGAGTGCAGCACAGGGGTCAATTTTGTGCTATTTAAAATTCTAAAATCTTTGACGTCGGTCGGAATCGAACCCGGTTCCCCAGATTCGGGTGAAGTGACGCCTGGTAAATGCCCGCACGGTACAAATATGTCATCATTATTACCGACATCTGTGTAAAAAGCAGATTGTCTCACCCAGAAATGGGTAATATGCCGTTATGGTATGTTATATATTTTTATTATTTTACCTATATTCCTACATATTTACTTATGCTGGAAACTGTATTAACTTCCTTTCCATATAAATATTGTTCCATTTACTAACTTCTTTTTAAAACGTTACTATTATTATTTGAAATGATTAGTTTGTTGACAGGGACATATATCGCCGCGCTAGAACAATACTAAGACAACTTAAAAAAGTTAGTTTCGAGATAATTGCGTTTTAAAGATTTAAATCAACTTATTTTTATTATTAATAAAGAGAACCAAAATATTTTCCAGATTTTGTTAAGCCTTTATATTGGCTTAAAGACAGTGCATTTGAATTTTGTAAAAGTTTGTCAACTCTCCAAAAAAACTCAAAATTATAATTTATCCTTGTCTTGCACAATTTTTTTTCTTTAACATTTCAATTTGTTCTAGTTTAAGCGATAAGTTGTCTTTGTGTTGCACTTAAACATAAGTTTATTTACTGTAAATTGTACTACTTATGTCAAATATGTCTTTCTTTTGCACTGACTTTTATGTTTAATTATTGTAAATTGTATACTACTTATCTCAAATATGTCTTTCTTTTACACTGATTTCCATAAAAGTTTGTTTAAAATAAACCAAGTTTAGCAAAATATAATATTTATTTCGAATATAATAATAAGAAGTTTACATGGTTGCGCATAAACAAACAAAAATATATCTT
>OX596284.1:25614460-25741555 GCA_951394225.1 Harpalus rufipes
TTCCACAGAACTTTAGCTGCACCGGCGAGGGGCAAAACGGAGAGCCCCCAAAACCTTGTATTCACTAAAATTCAGTGTATCTGATGATTCTATGTCCTAATCAATCGATTTCCATCGATACATCACGCAGAATATGTATCCGAGATGTTCTTACAAATCGTATCGTTCGTTTCAGACCGTGGAACGGCCAAATATGATGTAAAAACTGTTTCTCTCGCCTTCAAACGCTTAAAAATGCTATTTCTAAGCGAAATACATGTGATGTGAGTGTTTTACAGTAACTGCCACGGAACTTTAGCTGTACCGGCGAGGGCACAACGGACGGCCCCCAAAACCTTGTATTCACTAAAATTCAGTGTATCTGATGATTCTATGTCCTAATCAATCGATTTACATCGATACATCACGCAGAATATGTATCCGAGATGTTCTTACAAATCGTTCGTTTCAGACCGTGGAACGGCCAAATATGATATAAAAACTGTTTCTCTCGCCTTCAAACGCTTCAAAATGCTATTTCTAAGCGAAATACATGTGATTTGAGTGTTTTACAGTAACTGCCACGGAACTTTAGCTGTACCGGCGAGGGCACCACGGACGGCCCCCCAAAACCTTGTATTCACTAAAATTCAGTGTATCTGATGATTCTATGTCCTAATCAATCGATTTCCATTGATACATCACGCAGAATATGTATCCGAGATGTTCTTACAAATCGTTCGTTTCAGATCGTGAAACGGCCAAATATGATGTAAAAACTGTTTCTCTCGCCTTCAAACGCTTCAAAATGCTATTTCTAAGCGAAATACATGTGATTTGAGTGTTTTACAGTAACTTCCACGGAACTTTAGCTGTACCGGCGAGGGCACTACGGACGGCCCCCAAAAACCTTGTATTCACTAAAATTCAGTGTATCTGATGATTCTATGCCCTAATCAATCGATTTCCATCGATACATCACGCAGAATATGTATCCGAGATGTTCTTACAAATCGTTCGTTTCAGACCGTGGAACGGCCAAATATGATGTAAAAACTGTTTCTCTCGCCTTCAAACTCTTAAAAATGCTATTTCTAAGCGAAATACATGTGATTTGAGTGTTTTACAGTAACTGCCACGGAACTTTAGCTGTACCGGGCGAGGGCACCACGGACGGCCCCCAAAACCTTGTATTTACTAAAATTCAGTGTATCTGATGATTCTATGCCCTAATCAATCGATTTCCATCGATACATCACGCAGAATATGTATCCGAGATGTTCTTACAAATCGTTCGTTTCAGATCGTGAAACGGCCAAATATGATGTAAAAACTGTTTCTCTCGCCTTCAAACGCTTCAAAATGCTATTTCTAAGCGAAATACATGTGATTTGAGTGTTTTACAGTAACTTCCACAAAACTTTAGCTGCACCGGCGAGGACACCACGGAGGGCCCCCCAAACCCTTGTATTCACTAAAATTCAGTGTATCTGATGATTCTATGCCCTAATCAATCGATTTCCATCGATACATCACGCAGAATATGTATCCGAGATGTTCTTACAAATCGTTCGTTTCAGACCGTGAAACGGCCAAATATGATGTAAAAACTATTTCTCTCGCCTTCAAACGCTTCAAAATGCTATTTCTAAGCGAAATACATGTGATTTGAGTGTTTTACAGTAACTTCTATGGAACTTTAGCTGTACCGGCGAGGGCACCACGGACGGCCCCTAAAACCTTGTATTCACTAAAATTCAGTGTATCTGATGATTCTATGCCCTAATCAATCGATTTCCATCGATACATCACGCAGAATATGTATCCGAGATGTTCTTACAAATCGTTCGTTTCAGACCGTGGAACGGCCAAATATGATGTAAAAACTGTTTCTCTCGCCTTCAAACGCATAAAAATGCTATTTCTAAGCGAAATACATGTGATTTGAGTGTTTTACAGTAACTGCCACGGAACTTTAGCTGTTACCGGGGAGGGCACCACGGACGGCCCCCAAAACCTTGTATTCACTAAAATTCTGTGTATCTGATGATTCTATGCCCTAATCAATCGATTTCCATCGATACATCACGCAGAATATGTATCCGAGATGTTCTTACAAATCGTTCGTTTCAGACCGTGGAACGGCCAAATATGGTGTAAAAACTGTTTCTCTCGCCTTCAAACGCTTAAAACTGCTATTTCTAAGCGAAATACATGTGATTTGAGTGTTTTACAGTAACTTCCACGGAACTTTAGCTGTACCGGCGAGGGCACCACGGACGGCCCCCAAAACCTTGTATTCACTAAAATTCAGTGTATCTGATGATTCTATGCCCTAATCAATCGATTTCCATCGATACATCACGCAGAATATGTATCCGAGATGTTCTTACAAATCGTTCGTTTCAGACCGTGGAACGGCCAAATATGATGTAAAAACTGTTTCTCTCGCCTTCAAACGCTTAAAAATGCTATTTCTAAGCGAAATACATGTGATTTGAGTGTTTTACAGTAACTGCCACGGAACTTTAGCTGTACCGGCGAGGGCACCACGGACAACCCCCAAAACCTTGTATTCACTAAAATTCAGTGTATCTGATGATTCTATGCCCTAATCAATCGATTTCCATCGATACATCACGCAGAATATGTATCCGAGATGTTCTTACAAATCGTTCGTTTCAGACCGTGGAACGGCCAAATATGATGTAAAAACTGTTTCTCTCGCCTTCAAACGCTTAAAAATGCTATTTCTAAGCGAAATACATGTGATTTGAGTGTTTTACAGTAACTGCCACGGAACTTTAGCTGTACCGGCGAGGGCACCACGGACGGCCACCAAAACCTTGTATTCACTAAAATTCAGTGTATCTGATGATTCTATGCCCTAATCAATCGATTTCCATCGATACATCACGCAGAATATGTATCCGAGATGTTCTTACAAATCGTTCGTTTCAGACCGTGGAACGGCCAAATATGATGTAAAAACTGTTTCTCTCGCCTTCAAACGCTTAAAAATGCTATTTCTAAGCGAAATACATGTGATTTGAGTGTTTTACAGTAACTGCCACGGAACTTTAGCTGTACCGGCGAGGGCACCACGGACGGCCCCCCAAAATCTTGTATTCACTAAAATTCAGTGTATCTGATGATTCTATGCACTAATCAATCGATTTCCATCGATACATCACGCAGAATATGTATCCGAGATGTTCTTACAAATCGTTCGTTTCGGACCGTGGAACGGCCAAATATGATGTAAAAACTGTTTCTCTCGCCTTCAAACGCTTAAAACTGCTATTTCTAAGCGAAATACATGTGATTTGAGTGTTTTACAGTAACTGCCACGGAACTTTAGCTGTACCGGCGAGGGCACCACGGACGGCCCCCAAAACCTTGTATTCACTAAAATTCAGTGTATCTGATGATTCTATGCCCTAATCAATCGATTTCCATCGATACATCACGCAGAATATGTATCCGAGATGTTCTTACAAATCGTTCGTTTCGGACCGTGGAACGGCCAAATATGATGTAAAAACTGTTTCTCTCGCCTTCAAACGCTTAAAACTGCTATTTCTAAGCGAAATACATGTGATTTGAGTGTTTTACAGTAACTGCCACGGAACTTTAGCTGTACCGGCGAGGGCACCACGGACGGCCCCCAAAACCTTGTATTCACTAAAATTCAGTGTATCTGATGATTCTATGCCCTAATCAATCGATTTCCATCGATACATCACGCAGAATATGTATCCGAGATGTTCTTACAAATCGTTCGTTTCAGGACCGTGGAACGGCCAAATATGATGTATAAACTGTTTCTCTCGCCTTCAAACGCTTTAAAAATGCTATTTCTAAGCAAAATACATGTGATTTGAGTGTTTTACAGTAACTGCCACGGAACTTTAGCTGTACCGGCGAGGGCACCACGGACGGCCCCCCAAAACCTTGTATTCACTAAAATTCAGTGTATCTGATGATTCTATGCCCTAATCAATCGATTTCCATCGATACATCACGCAGAATATGTATCCGAGATGTTCTTACAAATCGTTCGTTTCAGATCGTGAAACGGTCAAATATGATGTAAAAACTGTTTCTCCCGCCTTCAAACGCTTCAAAATGCTATTTCTAAGCGAAATACATGTGATTTGAGTGTTTTACAGTAACTGCCACGGAACTTTATCTGTACCGGCGAGGGCACCACGGACGGCCCCCAAAACCTTGTATTCACTAAAAATTCAGTGTATCTGATGATTCTATGCCCTAATCAATCGATTTCCATCGATACATCACGCAGAATATGTATCCGAGATGTTCTTACAAATCGTTCGTTTCGGACCGTGGAACGGCCAAATATGATGTAAAAACTGTTTCTCTCGCCTTCAAACGCTTAAAACTGCTATTTCTAAGCGAAATACATGTGATTTGAGTGTTTTACAGTAACTGCCACGGAACTTTAGCTGTACCGGCGAGGGGCACCCACGGACGGCCCCCAAAACCTTGTATTCACTAAAATTCAGTGTATCTGATGATTCTATGCCCTAATCAATCGATTTCCATCGATACATCACGCAGAATATGTATCCGAGATGTTCTTACAAATCGTTCGTTTCAGACCGTGGAACGGCCAAATATGATGTAAAAAACTGTTTCTCTCGCCTTCAAACGCATAAAACTGCTATTTCTAAGCGAAATATATGTGATTTGAGTGTTTTACAGTAACTTCCACAGAACTTTAGCTGCACCGGCGAGGGCAAAACGGAGGGCCCCCAAAACCTTGTATTCACTACAAATTCAGTGTATCTGATGATTCTATGCCCTAATCAATCGATTTCCATCGATACATCACGCAGA
Source organism: Harpalus rufipes (assembly GCA_951394225.1). Classification (NCBI taxonomy): domain Eukaryota; kingdom Metazoa; phylum Arthropoda; class Insecta; order Coleoptera; family Carabidae; genus Harpalus; species Harpalus rufipes. Next base: position 25,619,303 of record OX596284.1, read on the forward strand.
ATATGTATCCGAGATGTTCTTACAAATCGTTCGTTTCAGACCGTGGAAAGGCCAAATATGATGTATAAACTGTTTCTCTCGCCTTCAAACGCTTCAAAATGCTATTTCTAAGCGAAATACATGTGATTCTGAGTGTTTTACAGTAACTTCCACGGAACTTTAGCTGTACCGGCGAGGGCACCACGGACGGCCCCCAAAACCTTGTATTCACTAAAATTCAGTGTATCTGATGATTCTATGCCCTAATCAATCGATTTCCATCGATACATCACGCAGAATATGTATCCGAGATGTTCTTACAAATCGTTCGTTTCAGACCGTGGAACGGCCAAATATGATGTATAAACTGTTTCTCTCGCCTTCAAACGCTTAAAAATGCTATTTCTAAGCAAAAATACATGTGATTTGAGTGTTTTACAGTAACTGCCACGGAACTTTAGCTGTACCGGCGAGGGCACCACGGACGGCCCCCAAAACCTTGTATTCACTAAAATTCAGTGTATCTGATGATTCTATGCCCTAATCAATCGATTTCCATCGATACATCACGCAGAATATGTATCCGAGATGTTCTTACAAATCGTTCGTTTCAGATCGTGAAACGGTCAAATATGATGTAAAAACTGTTTCTCCCGCCTTCAAAACGCTTCAAAATGCTATTTCTAAGCGAAATACATGTGATTTGAGTGTTTTACAGTAACTTCCACGGAACTTTAGCTGTACCGGCGAGGGCACCACGGACGGCCCCCAAAACCTTGTATTCACTAAAATTCAGTGTATCTGATGATTCTATGCCCTAATCAATCGATTTCCATCGATACATCACGCAGAATATGTATCCGAGATGTTCTTACAAATCGTTCGTTTCAGACCGTGGAACGGCCAAATATGATGTAAAAACTGTTTCTCTCGCCTTCAAACGCTTAAAAATGCTATTTCTAAGCGAAATACATGTGATTTGAGTGTTTTACAGTAACTGCCACGGAACATTAGCTGTACCGGCGAGGGCACCACGGACGGCCCCCAAAACCTTGTATTCACTAAAATTCAGTGTATCTGATGATTCTATGCCCTAATCAATCGATTTCCATCGATACATCACGCAGAATATGTATCCGAGATGTTCTTACAAATCGTTCGTTTCAGATCGTGAAACGGTCAAATATGATGTACAAACTGTTTCTCCCGCCTTCAAACGCTTCAAAATGCTATTTCTAAGCGAAATACATGTGATTTGAGTGTTTTACAGTAACTGCCACGGAACTTTAGCTGTACCGGCGAGGGCACCACGGACGGTCCCCAAAACTTTGTATTCACTAAAATTCAGTGTATCTGATGATTCTATGCCCTAATCAATCGATTTCCATCGATACATCACGCAGAATATGTATCCGAGATGTTCTTACAAATCGTTCGTTTCAGACCGTGGAACGGCCAAATATGATGTAAAAACTGTTTCTCTCGCCTTCAAACGCTTAAAAATGCTATTTCTAAGCGAAATACATGTGATTTGAGTGTTTTACAGTAACTGCCACGGAACTTTAGCTGTACCGGCGAGGGCACCACGGACGGCCCCCAAAACCTTGTATGCCCTAATCAATCGATTTCCATCGATACATCACGCAGAATATGTATCCGAGATGTTCTTACAAATCGTTCGTTTTCGGACCGTGGAACGGCCAAAATATGATGTAAAAACTGTTTCTCTCGCCTTCAAAACGCTTAAAACTGCTATTTCTAAGCGAAATACATGTGATTTGAGTGTTTTTACAGTAACTGCCACGGAACTTTAGCTGTACCGGGCGAGGGCACCACGGACGGCCCCCCAAAACCTTGTATTCACTAAAATTCAGTGTATCTGATGATTTCTATGCCCTAATAAATCGATTTCCATCCGATACATCACGCCAGAATATGTATCCGAGATGTTCTTACAAATCGTTTCGTTTTCAGACCGTGGAACGGCCAAATATGATGTAAAAACTGTTTCTCTCGCCTTCAAACGCTTAAAAATGCTATTTCTAAGCGAAATACATGTGATTTGAGTGTTTTAACAGTAACTGCCACCGGAACTTTAGCTGTACCGACGAGGGGCACCACGGACGGCCCCCAAAACCTTGTATTCACTAAAATTCAGTGTATCTGATGATTCTATGCCCTAAATCAATCGATTTCCTTCGATACATCACGCAGAATATGTATCCGAGATGTTCTTACAAATCGTTCGTTTCAGACCGTGGAACGGCCAAATATGATGTAAAAAACTGTTTTCTCTCGCCTTCAAACGCATAAAACTGCTATTTCTAAGCGAAATATATGTGATTTGAGTGTTTTACAGTAACTTCCACGGAACTTTAGCTGTACCGGCGAGGGCACCACGGACGGTCCCCAAAAACCTTGTATTCACTAAAATTCAGTGTATCTGATGATTCTATGCCCCTAATCAATCGATTTCCATCGATACATCACGCAGAATATGTATCCGAGATGTTCTTACAAATCGTTCGTTTCAGACCGTGGAACGGCCCAAATATGATGTAAAAACTGTTTCTCTCTCGCCTTCAAACGCTTAAAAATGCTATTTCTAAGCGAAAATACATGTGATTTGAGTGTTTTACAGTAACTGCTACGGAACTTTAGCTGTACCGGCGAGGGCACCACGGACGGCCCCCAAAAATCTTGTATTAACTAAAATTCAGTGTATCTGATGATTCTATGCCCTAATCAATCGATTTCCATCGATACATCACGCAGAATATGTATCCGAGATGTTCTTACAAATCGTTCCGTTTCGGACCGTGGAACGGCCAAAATATAATGTAAAAAACTGTTTCTCTCTCGCCTTCAAACGCTTAAAACTGCTATTTCTAAGCGAAATACATGTGATTTGAGTGTTTTACAGTAACTGCCACGGAACTTTAGCTGTACCGGCGAGGGCACCACGGACGGCCCCCCAAAACCTTGTATTCACTAAAATTCAGTGTATCTGATGATTCTATGCCCCTAATCAATCGATTTCCATCGATACATCACGCAGAATATGTATCCGAGATGTTCTTACAAATCGTTCGTTTCAGACCGTGGAACGGCCAAATATGATGTAAAAACTGTTTCCTCTCGCCTTCAAACGCTTAAAAATGCTATTTCTAAGCGAAATACATGTGATTTGAGTGTTTTACAGTAACTGCCACGGAACTTTAGCTGTACCGGCGAGGGCACCACGGACGGCCCCCAAAACCTTGTATTCACTAAAATTCAGTGTATCTGATGATTCTATGCCCTAATCAATCGATTTCCATCGATACATCACGCAGAATATGTATCCGAGATGTTCTTACAAATCGTTCGTTTTAGACCGTGGAACGGACAAATATGATGTAAAAACTGTTTCTCTCGCCTTCAAACGCATAAAACTGCTATTTCTAAGCGAAATATATGTGATTTGAGTGTTTTACAGTAACTTCCACGGAACTTTAGCTGTACCAGCAAGGGCACCACGGACGGCCCCCAAAACCTTGTATTCACTAAAATTCAGTGTATCTGATGATTCTATGCCCTAATCAATCGATTTCCATCGATACATCACGCAGAATATGTATCCGAGATGTTCTTACAAATCGTTCGTTTCAGACCGTGGAACGGCCAAATATGATGTAAAAACTGTTTCTCTCGCCTTCAAACGCTTAAAAATGCTATTTCTAAGCGAAATACATGTGATTTGAGTGTTTTACAGTAACTGCCACGGAACTTTAGCTGTACCGGCGAGGGCACCACGGACGGCCCCCAAAATCTTGTATTCACTAAAATTCAGTGTATCTGATGATTCTATACCCTAATCAATCGATTTCCATCGATACATCACGCAGAATATGTATCCGAGATGTTCTTACAAATCGTTCGTTTCGGACCGTGGAACGGCCAAATATGATGTAAAAACTGTTTCTCTCGCCTTCAAACGCTTAAAACTGCTATTACTAAGCGAAATAAATGTGATTTGAGTGTTTTACAGTAACTGCCACGGAACTTTAGCTGTACCGGCGAGGGCACCACGGACGGCCCCCAAAACCTTGTATTCACTAAAATTCAGTGTATCTGATGATTCTATGCCCTAATCAATCGATTTCCATCGATACATCACGCAGAATATGTATCCGAGATGTTCTTACAAATCGTTTGTTTCAGACCGTGGAACGGCCAAATATGATGTAAAAACTGTTTCTCTCGCCTTCAAACGCTTAAAAATGCTATTTCTAAGCGAAATACATGTGATTTGAGTGTTTTACAGTAACTGCCACGGAACTTTAGCTGCACCGGCGAGGGCAAAACGGAGGGCCCCCAAAACCTTGTATTCACTAAAATTCAGTGTATCTGATGATTCTATGCCCTAATCAATCGATTTCCATCGATACATCACGCAGAATATGTATCCGAGATGTTCTTACAAATCGTTCGTTTCAGACCGTGGAACGGCCAAATATGGTGTAAAAACTGTTTCTCTCGCCTTCAAACGCTTCAAAATGCTATTTCTAAGCGAAATACATGTGATTTGAGTGTTTTACAGTAACTGCCACGGAACTTTAGCTGTACCGGCGAGGGCACCACGGACGGCCCCCAAAATCTTGTATTCACAAAAATTCAGTGTATCTGATGATTCTATGCCCTAATCAATCGATTTCCATCGATACATCACGCAGAATATGTATCCGAGATGTTCTTACAAATCGTTCGTTTCAGACCGTGGAACGGCCAAATATGATGTAAAAACTGTTTCTCTCGCCTTCAAACTCTTAAAACTGCTATTTCTAAGCGAAATACATGTGTTTTGAGTGTTTTACAGTAACTGCCACGGAACTTTAGCTGTACCGGCGAGGGCACCACGGACGGCCCCGAAAACCTTGTATTCACTAAAATTCAGTGTATCTGATGATTCTATGCCCTAATCAATCGATTTCCATCGATACATCACGCAGAATATGTATCCGAGATGTTCTTACAAATCGTTCGTTTCAGACCGTGGAACGGCCAAATATGATGTAAAAACTGTTTCTCTCGCCTTCAAACGCATAAAACTGCTTTTTCTAAGCGAAATATATGTGATTTGAGTGTTTTACAGTAACTTCCACAGAACTTTAGCTGCACCGGCGAGGGCAAAACGGAGGGCCCCCAAAACCTTGTATTCACTAAAATTCAGTGTATCTGATGATTCTATGCCCTAATCAATCGATTTCCATCGATACATCACGCAGAATATGTATCCGAGATGTTCTTACAAATCGTTTGTTTCACACCGTGGAACGGCCAAATATGATGTATAAACTGTTTCTCTCGCCTTCAAACGCTTCAAAATGCTATTTCTAAGCGAAATACATGTGATTTGAGTGTTTTACAGTAACTTCCACGGAACTTTAGCTGTACCGGCGAGGGCACCACGGACGGCCCCCAAAACCTTGTATTCACTAAAATTCAGTGTATCTGATGATTCTATGCCCTAATCAATCGATTTCCATCGATACATCACGCAGAATATGTATCCGAGATGTTCTTACAAATCGTTCGTTTCAGACCGTGGAACGGCCAAATATGATGTATAAACTGTGTCTCTCGCCTTCAAACGCTTAAAAATGCTATTTCTAAGCAAAATACATGTGATTTGAGTGTTTTACAGTAACTGCCACGGAACTTTAGCTGTACCGGCGAGGGCACCACGGACGGCCCCCAAAACCTTGTATTCACTAAAATTCAGTGTATCTGATGATTCTATGCCCTAATCAATCGATTTCCATCGATACATCACGCAGAATATGTATCCGAGATGTTCTTACAAATCGTTCGTTTCAGATCGTGAAACGGTCAAATATGATGTAAAAACTGTTTCTCCCGCCTTCAAACGCTTCAAAATGCTATTTCTAAGCGAAATACATGTGATTTGAGTGTTTTACAGTAACTTCCACGAAACTTTAGCTGCACCGGCGAGGAAACCACGGAGGGCCCCCAAAACCTTGTATTCACTAAAATTCAGTGTATCTGATGATTCTATGCCCTAATCAATCGATTTCCATCGATACATCACGCAGAATATGTATCCGAGATGTTCTTACAAATCGTTCGTTTCAGACCGTGGAACGGCCAAATATGATGTAAAATCTGTTTCTCTCGCCTTCAAACGCTTAAAAATGCTATTTCTAAGCGAAATACATGTGATTTGAGTGTTTTACAGTAACTGCCACGGAACTTTAGCTGTACCGGCGAGGGCACCACGGACGGCCCCCAAAACCTTGTATTCACTAAAATTCAGTGTATCTGATGATTCTATGCCCTAATCAATCGATTTCCATCGATTTATCACGCAGAATATGTATCCGAGATGTTCTTACAAATCGTTCGTTTCAGACCGTGAAACGGCCAAATATGATGTAAAAACTGTTTCTCTCGCCTTCAAACGCTTCAAATGCTATTTCTAAGCGAAATATATGTGATTTGAGTGTTTTACAGTAACTTCCACGGAACTTTAGCTGGACCGGCGAGGGCACCACGGACGGCCCCCAAAACCATGTATTCACTAAAATTCAGTGTATCTGATGATTCTATGCCCTAATCAATCGATTTCCATCGATACATCACGCAGAATATGTATCCGAGATGTTCTTACAAATCGTTCGTTTCAGACCGTGGAACGGCCAAATATGATGTAAAAACTGTTTCTCTCGCCTTCAAACGCTTAAAAATGCTATTTCTAAGCGAAATACATGTGATTTGAGTGTTTTACAGTAACTTCCACGAAACTTTAGCTGCACCGGCGAGAACACCACGGAGGGCCCCCAAAACCTTGTATTCATTAAAATTCAGTGTATCTGATGATTCTATGCCCTAATCAATCGATTTCCATCGATACATCACGCAGAATATGTATCCGAGATGTTCTTACAAATCGTTCGTTTCCGACCGTGGAACGGCCAAATATGATGTAAAAAAATGTTTCTCTCGCCTTCAAACGCTTAAAACTGCTATTTCTAAGCGAAATACATGTGATTTGAGTGTTTTACAGTAACTTCCACGGAACATTAGCTGTACCGGCGAGGGCACCACGGACGGCCCCCAAAACCTTGTATTCACTAAAATTCAGTGTATCTGATGATTCTATGCCCTAATCAATCGATTTCCATCGATACATCACGCAGAATATGTATCCGAGATGTTCTTACAAATCGTTCGTTTCAGACCGTGGAACGGCCAAATATGATGTAAAAACTGTTTCTCTCGCCTTCAAACGCTTAAAAATGCTATTTCTAAGCGAAATACATGTGATTTGAGTGTTTTACAGTAACTTCCACGAAACTTTAGCTGCACCGGCGAGAACACCACGGAGGGCCCCCAAAACCTTGTATTCACTAAAATTCAGTGTATCTGATGATTCTATGCCCTAATCAATCGATTTCCATCGATACATCACGCAGAATATGTATCCGAGATGTTCTTACAAATCGTTCGTTTCAGACCGTGGAACGGCCAAATATGATGTAAAAAATGTTTCTCTCGCCTTCAAACGCTTAAAACTGCTATTTCTAAGCGAAATACATGTGATTTGAGTGTTTTACAGTAACTTCCACAGAACTTTAGCTGTACCGGCGAGGGCACCACGGACGGCCCCCAAAACCTTGTATTCACTAAAATTCAGTGTATCTGATGATTCTATGCTCTAATCAATCGATTTCCATCGATACATCACGCAGAATATGTATCCGAGATGTTCTTACAAATCGTTCGTTTCAGACCGTGGAACGGCCAAATATGATGTAAAAACTGTTTCTCTCGCCTTCAAACGCTTAAAAAATGCTATTTCTAAGCGAAATACATGTGATTTGAGTGTTTTTACAGTAACTTCCACGAAACTTTAGCTGCACCGGCGAGAACACCACGGAGGGCCCCCAAAACCTTGTATTCACTAAAATTCAGTGTATCTGATGATTCTATGCCCTAATCAATCGATTTCCATCGATACATCACGCAGAATATGTATCCGAGATGTTCTACAAATCGTTCGTTTCAGACCGTGGAACGGCCAAATATGATGTAAAAACTGTTTCTCTCGCCTTCAAACGCTTAAAAATGCTATTTCTAAGCGAAATACATGTGATTTGAGTGTTTTACAGAAACTGCCACGGAACTTTAGCTGTACCGGCGAGGGCACCACGGACGGCCCCCAAAACCTTGTATTCACTAAAATTCAGTGTATCTGATGATTCTATGCCCTAATCAATCGATTTCCATCGATACATCACGCAGAATATGTATCCGAGATGTTCTTACAAATCGTTCGTTTCAGACCGTGAAACGGCCAAATATGATGTAAAAACTGTTTCTCTCGCCTTCAAACGCTTCAAAATGCTATTTCTAAGCGAAATACATGTGTTTTGAGTGTTTTACAGTAACTTCCACGGAACTTTAGCTGTACCGGCGAGGGCACCACGGACGGCCCCCAAAACTTTGTATTCACTAAAATTCAGTGTATCTGGTGATTCTATACCCTAATCAATCGATTTCCATCGATACATCACGCAGAATATGTATCCGAGATGTTCTTACAAATCGTTCGTTTCAGACCGTGGAACGGCCAAATATGATGTAAAAACTGTTTCTCTCGCCTTCAAACGCTTAAAACTGCTATTTCTAAGCGAAATACATGTGATTTGAGTGTTTTACAGTAACTTCCACGAAACTTTAGCTGTACCGGCGAGGGCACCACGGACGGCCCCCAAAACCTTGTATTCACTAAAATTCAGTGTATCTGATGATTCTATGCCCTAATCAATCGATTTCCATCGATACATCACGCAGAATATGTATCCGAGATGTTCTTACAAATCGTTCGTTTCAGACCGTGGAACGGCCAAATATGATGTAAAAACTGTTTCTCTCGCCTTCAAACGCTTAAAAATGCTATTTCTAAGCGAAATACATGTGATTTGAGTGTTTTACAGTAACTGCCACGGAACTTTAGCTGTATCGGCGAGGGCACCACGGACGGCCCCCAAAACCTTGTATTCACTAAAATTCAGTGTATCTGATGATTCTATGCCCTAATCAATCGATTTCCATCGATACATCACGCAGAATATGTATCCGAGATGTTCTTACAAATCGTTCGTTTCAGACCGTGGAACGGCCAAATATGATGTAAAAACTGTTTCTCTCGCCTTCAAATGCATAAAACTGCTATTTCTAAGCGAAATATATGTGATTTGAGTGTTTTACAGTAACTTCCACAGAACTTTAGCTGCACCGGCGAGGGCAAAACGGAGGGCCCCCAAAACCTTGTATTCACTAAAATTCAGTGTATCTGATGATTCTATGCCCTAATCAATCGATTTCCATCGATACATCACGCAGAATATGTATCCGAGATGTTCTTACAAATCGTTCGTTTCAGACCGTGGAACGGCCAAATATGATGTAAAAACTGTTTCTCTCGCCTTCAAACGCTTAAAAATGCTATTTCTAAGCGAAATACATGTGATTTGAGTGTTTTACAGTAACTGCCACGAAACTTTAGCTGTACCGGCGAGGGCACCACGGAGGGCCCCCAAAACCTTGTATTCACTAAAATTCAGTGTATCTGATGATTCTATGCCCTAATCAATCGATTTCCATCGATACATCACGCAGAATATGTATCCGAGATGTTCTTACAAATCGTTCGTTTCAGACCGTGGAACGGCCAAATATGATGTATAAACTGTGTCTCTCGCCTTCAAACGCTTAAAAATGCTATTTCTAAGCAAAATACATGTGATTTGAGTGTTTTACAGTAACTGCCACGGAACTTTAGCTGTACCGGCGAGGGCACCACGGACGGCCCCCAAAACCTTGTATTCACTAAAATTCAGTGTATCTGATGATTCTATGCCCTAATCAATCGATTTCCATCGATACATCACGCAGAATATGTATCCGAGATGTTCTTACAAATCGTTCGTTTCAGATCGTGAAACGGTCAAATATGATGTAAAAACTGTTTCTCCCGCCTTCAAACGCTTCAAAATGCTATTTCTAAGCGAAATACATGTGATTTGAGTGTTTTACAGTAACTTCCACGAAACTTTAGCTGCACCGGCGAGGAAACCACGGAGGGCCCCCAAAACCTTGTATTCACTAAAATTCAGTGTATCTGATGATTCTATGCCCTAATCAATCGATTTCCATCGATACATCACGCAGAATATGTATCCGAGATGTTCTTACAAATCGTTCGTTTCAGACCGTGGAACGGCCAAATATGATGTAAAATCTGTTTCTCTCGCCTTCAAACGCTTAAAAATGCTATTTCTAAGCGAAATACATGTGATTTGAGTGTTTTACAGTAACTGCCACGGAACTTTAGCTGTACCGGCGAGGGCACCACGGACGGCCCCCAAAACCTTGTATTCACTAAAATTCAGTGTATCTGATGATTCTATGCCCTAATCAATCGATTTCCATCGATTTATCACGCAGAATATGTATCCGAGATGTTCTTACAAATCGTTCGTTTCAGACCGTGAAACGGCCAAATATGATGTAAAAACTGTTTCTCTCGCCTTCAAACGCTTCAAATGCTATTTCTAAGCGAAATATATGTGATTTGAGTGTTTTACAGTAACTTCCACGGAACTTTAGCTGGACCGGCGAGGGCACCACGGACGGCCCCCAAAACCATGTATTCACTAAAATTCAGTGTATCTGATGATTATATGCCCTAATCAATCGATTTCCATCGATACATCACGCAGAATATGTATCCGAGATGTTCTTACAAATCGTTCGTTTCAGACCGTGGAACGGCCAAATATGATGTAAAAACTGTTTCTCTCGCCTTCAAACGCTTAAAAATGCTATTTCTAAGCGAAATACATGTGATTTGAGTGTTTTACAGTAACTTCCACGAAACTTTAGCTGCACCGGCGAGAACACCACGGAGGGCCCCCAAAACCTTGTATTCATTAAAATTCAGTGTATCTGATGATTCTATGCCCTAATCAATCGATTTCCATCGATACATCACGCAGAATATGTATCCGAGATGTTCTTACAAATCGTTCGTTTCCGACCGTGGAACGGCCAAATATGATGTAAAAAATGTTTCTCTCGCCTTCAAACGCTTAAAACTGCTATTTCTAAGCGAAATACATGTGATTTGAGTGTTTTACAGTAACTTCCACGGAACATTAGCTGTACCGGCGAGGGCACCACGGACGGCCCCCAAAACCTTGTATTCACTAAAATTCAGTGTATCTGATGATTCTATGCCCTAATCAATCGATTTCCATCGATATATCACGCAGAATATGTATCCGAGATGTTCTTACAAATCGTTCGTTTCAGACCGTGAAACGGCCAAATATGATGTAAAAACTGTTTCTCTCGCAATCAAACGCTTAAAAATGCTATTTCTAAGCGAAATACATGTGATTTGAGTGTTTTACAGTAACTGCCACGGAACTTTAGCTGTACCGGCGAGGGCACCACGGACGGCCCCCAAAACCTTGTATTCACTAAAATTCAGTGTATCTGATGAATCTATGCCCTAATCAATCGATTTCCATCGATACATCACGCAGAATATGTATCCGAGATGTTCTTACAAATCGTTTGTTTCAGACCGTAAAACGGCCAAATATGATGTAAAAACTGTTTCTCTCGCCTTCAAACGCTTAAAACTGCTATTTCTAAGCGAAATATATGTGATTTGAGTGTTTTACAGTAACTTCCACAGAACTTTAGCTGCACCGGCGAGGGCAAAACGGAGGGCCCCCAAAACCTTGTATTCACTAAAATTCAGTGTATCTAATGATTCTATGCCCTAATCAATCGATTTCCATCAATACATCACGCAGAATATGTATCCGAGATGTTCTTACAAATCGTTCGTTTCAGACCGTGGAACGGCCAAATATGAATGTAAAAACTGTTTCTCTCGCCTTCAAACGCTTAAAAATGCTATTTCTAAGCGAAATACATGTGATTTGAGTGTTTTACAGTAACTGCCACGGAACTTTAGCTGTACCGGCGAGGGCACCACGGACGGCCCCCAAAACTTTGTATTCACTAAAATTCAGTGTATCTGATGATTCTATGCCCTAATCAATCGATTTCCATCGACACATCACGCAGAATATGTATCCGAGATGTTCTTACAAATCGTTCGTTTCAGACCGTGGAACGGCCAAATATGATGTATAAACTGTTTCTCTCGCCTTCAAACGCTTCAAAATGCTATTTCTAAGCGAAATACATGTGATTTGAGTGTTTTACAGTAACTTCCACGGAACTTTAGCTGTACTGGCGAGGGCACCACGGACGGCCCCCAAAACCTTGTATTCCCTAAAATTCAGTGTATCTGATGATTCTATGCCCTAATCAATCGATTTCCATCGATACATCACGCAGAATATGTATCCGAGATGTTCTTACAAATCGTTCGTTTCAGACCGTAAAACGGCCAAATATGATGTAGAAAATGTTTCTCTCGCCTTCAAACGCTTAAAACTGCTATTTCTAAGCGAAATACATGTGATTTGAGTGTTTTACAGTAACTTCTACGGAACTTTAGCTGTACCGGCGAGGGCACCACGGACGGCCCCCAAAACCTTGTATTCACTAAAATTCAGTGTATCTGATAATTCTATGCCCTAATCAATCGATTTCCATCGATACATCACGCAGAATATGTATCCGAGATGTTCTTACAAATCGTTCGTTTCAGACCGTAAAACGGCCAAATATGATGTAAAAACTGTTTCTCTCGCCTTCAAACGCTTAAAACTGCTACTTCTAAGCGAAATATATGTGATTTGAGTGTTTTACAGTAACTTCCACAGAACTTTAGCTGCACCGGCGAGGGCACCACGGACGGCCCCCAAAACCTTGTATTCACTAAAATTCAGTGTATCTGATGATTCTATGCCCTAATCAATCGATTTCCATCAATACATCACGCAGAATATGTATCCGAGATGTTCTTACAAATCGTTCGTTTCAGACCGTAAAACGGCCATGATGTAAAAACTGTTCTCTCGCCTTCAAACGCTTAAAACTGCAAGTTGCTAAGCGAAATACATGTGATTTGAGTGTTTTACAGTAACTTCTACGGAACTTTAGCCGTACCGGCGAGGGCACCACGGACGGCCCCCAAAACCTTGTATTCACTAAAATTCAGTGTATCTGATGATTCTATGCCCTAATCAATCGATTTCCATCGATACATCACGCAGAATATGTATCCGAGATGTTCTTACAAATCGTTCGTTTCAGACCGTGAAAAGGCCAAATATGATGTAAAAACTGGTTTCTCTCGCCTTCAAACGCTTCAAAATGCTATTTCTAAGCGAAATACATGTGATTTGAGTGTTTTACAGTAACTGCCACGGAACTTTAGCTGTACCGGCGAGGGCACCACGGACGGCCCCCAAAACCTTGTATTCACTAAAATTCAGTGTATCTGATGATTCTATGCCCTAATCAATCGATTTCCATCAATACATCACGCAGAATATGTATCCGAGATGTTCTTACAAATCGTTCGTTTCAGACCGTAAAACGGCCATGATGTAAAAACTGTTCTCTCGCCTTCAAACGCTTAAAACTGCAAATTGCTAAGCGAAATATATGTGATTTGAGTGTTTTACAGTAACTTCCACAGAACTTTAGCTGCACCGGCGAGGGCAAAACGGAGGGCCCCCAAAACCTTGTATTCACTAAAATTCAGTGTATCTGATGATTCTATGCCCTAATCAATCGATTTCCATCGATACATCACGCAGAATATGTATCCGAGATGTTCTTACAAATCGTTCGTTTCAGACCGTGAAACAGCCAAATATGATGTAAAAACTGTTTCTCTCGCCTTCAAACGCTTCAAAATGCTATTTCTAAGCGAAATACATGTGATTTGAGTGTTTTACAATAACTTCCACAAAACTTTAGCTGCACCGGCGAGGACACCACGGAGGGCCCCCAAAACCTTGTATTCACTAAAATTCAGTGTATCTGATGATTCTATGCCCTAATCAATCGATTTCCATCGATACATCACGCAGAATATGTATCCGAGATGTTCTTACAAATCGTTCGTTTCAGACCGTAAAACGGCCAAATATGATGTAAAAAATGTTTCTCTCGCCTTCAAACGCTTAAAACTGCTATTTCTAAGCGAAATACATGTGATTTGAGTGTTTTACAGTAACTTCCACGGAACTTTAGCTGTACCGGCGAGGGCACCACGGACGGTCCCCAAAACCTTGTATTCACTAAAATTCAGTGTATCTGATGATTCTATGCCCTAATCAATCGATTTCCATCGATACATCACGCAGAATATGTATCCGAGATGTTCTTACAAATCGTTCGTTTCAGACCGTAAAACGGCCAAATATGATGTAAAAACTGTTTCTCTCGCCTTCAAACGCTTAAAACTGCTATTTCTAAGCGAAATATATGTGATATAAGTGTTTTACAGTAACTTCCACAGAACTTTAGCTGCACCGGCGAGGGCACCACGGACGGCCCCCAAAACCTTGTATTCACTAAAATTCAGTGTATCTGATGATTCTATGCCCTAATCAATCGATTTCCATCGATACATCACGCAGAATATGTATCCGAGATGTTCTTACAAATCGTTCGTTTCAGACCGTGGAACGGCCAAATATGATGTAAAAACTGTTTCTCTCGCCTTCAAACGCTTAAAACTGCTATTTCTAAGCGAAATACATGAGATTTGAGTGTTTTACAGTAACTTCCACGGAACTTTATCTGTACCGGCGAGGTCACCACGGACGGCCCCCAAAACCTTGTATTCACTAAAATTCAGTGTATCTGATAATTCTATGCCCTAATCAATCGATTTCCATCGATACATCACGCAGAATATGTATCCAAGATGTTCTTACAAATCGTTCGTTTCAGACCGTAAAACGGCCAAATATGATGTAAAAACTGTTCTCTCGCCTTCAAACGCTTAAAACTGCAAATTGCTAAGCGAAATATATGTGATTTGAGTGTTTAACAGTAACTTCCACAGAACTTTAGCTGCACCGGCGAGGGCAAAACGGAACGTCCCCAAAACCTTGTATTCACTAAAATTCAGTGTATCTGATGATTCTATGCCCTAGTCAATCGATTTCCATCGAATCATCACGCAGAATATGTATCCGAGATGTTCTTACAAATCGTTCGTTTCAGACCGTGAAACAGCCAAATATGATGTAAAAACTGTTTCTCTCGCCTTCAAACGCTTCAAAATGCTATTTCTAAGCGAAATACATGTGATTTGAGTGTTTTACAGTAACTTCCACGGAACTTTAGCTGTACCGGCGAGGGCACCACGGACGGCCCCCAAAACCTTGTATTCACTAAAATTCAGTGTATCTGATGATTCTATGCCCTAATCAATCGATTTCCATCGATACATCACGCAGAATATGTATCCGAGATGTTCTTACAAATCGTTCGTTTCAGACCGTGAAACGGCCAAATATGATGTAAAAACTGTTTCTCTCGTCTTCAAACGCTTCAAAATGCTATTTCTAAGCGAAATACATGTGATTTGAGTGTTTTACAGTAACTTCCACGGAAGTTTAGCTATACCGGCGAGGGCACCACGGACGGCCCCCAAAACCTTGTATTCACTAAAATTCAGTGTATCTGATGATTCTATGCCCTAATCCCTAATCAATCGATTTCCATCGATACATCACGCAGAATATGTATCCGAGATGTTCTTACAAATCGTTCGTTTCAGACCGTGGAACGGCCAAATATGATGTAAAAACTGTTTCTCTCGCCTTCAAACGCTTAAAACTGCTATTTCTAAGCGAAATACATGAGATTTGAGTGTTTTACAGTAACTTCCACGGAACTTTAGCTGTACCGGCGAGGGCACCACGGACGGCCCCCAAAACCTTGTATTCACTAAAATTCAGTGTATCTGATAATTCTATGCCCTAAACAATCGATTTCCATCGATACATCACGCAGAATATGTATCCGAGATGTTCTTACAAATCGTTCGTTTCAGACCGTAAAACGGCCAAATATGATGTAAAAAACTGTTCTCTCGCCTTCAAACGCTTAAAACTGCAAATTGCTAAGCGAAATATATGTGATTTGAGTGTTTAACAGTAACTTCCACAGAACTTTAGCTGCACCGGCGAGGGCAAAACGGAACGCCCCCAAAACCTTGTATTCACTAAAATTCAGTGTATCTGATGATTCTATGCCCTAGTCAATCGATTTCCATCGATACATCACGCAGAATATGTATCCGAGATGTTCTTACAAATCGTTCGTTTCAGACCGTGAAACAGCCAAATATGATGTAAAAACTGTTTCTCTCGCCTTCAAACGCTTCAAAATGCTATTTCTAAGCGAAATACATGTGATTTGAGTCTTTTACAGTAACTTCCACAAAACTTTAGCTGCACCGGCGAGGACACCACGGACGGCCCCCAAAACCTTGTATTCACTAAAATTCAGTGTATCTGATGATTCTATGCCCTAATCAATCGATTTCCATCGATACATCACGCAGAATATGTATCCGAGATGATCTTACAAATCGTTCGTTTCAGACCGTAAAACGGCCAAATATGATGTAAAAACTGTTTCTCTCGCCATCAAACGCTTAAAAAATGCTATTTCTAAGCGAAATATATGTGATTTGAGTGTTTTACAGTAACTTCCACAGAACTTTAGCTGCACCGGCGAGGGCAAAACGGAGGGCCCCCCAAAACCTTTTATTCACTAAAATTCAGTGTATCTGATGATTCTATGCCCTAATCAATCGATTTCCATCGATACATCACGCAGAATATGTATCCGAGATGTTCTTACAAATCGTTCGTTTCAGACCGTGAAACGGCCAAATATGATGTAAAAACTGTTTCTCTCGATTTCAAACGCTTCAAAATGCTATTTCTAAGCGAAATACATGTGATTTGAGTGTTTTACAGTAACTGCCACGGAACTTTAGCTGTACCGGCGAGGGCACCACGGACGGCCCCCAAAACCTTGTATTCACTAAAATTCAGTGTATCTGATGATTCTATGCCCTAATCAATCGATTTCCATCGATACATCACGCAGAATATGTATCCGAGATGTTCTTACAAATCGTTCGTTTCAGACCGTAAAACGGCCAAATATGATGTAAAAACTGTTTCTCTCGCCTTCAAACGCTTAAAAATGCTATTTCTAAGCGAAATACATGTGATTTGAGTGTTTTACAGTAACTGCCGCGGAACTTTAGCTGTACCGGCGAGGGCACCACGGACGGCCCCCAAAACCTTGTATTCACTAAAATTCAGTGTATCTGATGATTCTATGCCCTAATCAATCGATTTCCATCGATACATCACGCAGAATATGTATCCGAGATGTTCTTACAAATCGTTCGTTTCAGACCGTGGAACGGCCAAATATGATGTAAAAAACTGTTTCTCTCGCAATCAAACGCTTAAAAATGCTATTTCTAAGCGAAATACATGTGATTTGAGTGTTTTACAGTAACTGCCACGGAACTTTAGCTGTACCGGCGAGGGCACCACGGACGGCCCCCAAAACCTTGTATTCACTAAAATTCAGTGTATCTGATGAATCTATGCCCTAATCAATCGATTTCCATCGATACATCACGCAGAATATGTATCCGAGATGTTCTTACAAATCGTTTGTTTCAGACCGTAAAAACGGCCAAATATGATGTAAAAACTGTTTCTCTCGCCATCAAACGCTTAAAACTGCTATTTCTAAGCGAAATATATGTGATTTGAGTGTTTTACAGTAACTTCCACAGAACTTTAGCTGCACCGGCGAGGGCAAAACGGAGGGCCCCCAAAACCTTGTATTCACTAAAATTCAGTGTATCTAATGATTCTATGCCCTAATCAATCGATTTCCATCGATACATCACGCAGAATATGTATCCGAGATGTTCTTACAAATCGTTCGTTTCAGACCGTGGAACGGCCAAATATGATGTAAAAACTGTTTCTCTCGCCTTCAAACGCTTAAAAATGCTATTTCTAAGCGAAATACATGTGATTTGAGTGTTTTACAGTAACTGCCACGGAACTTTAGCTGTACCGGCGAGGGCACCACGGACGGCCCCCAAAACTTTGTATTCACTAAAATTCAGTGTATCTGATGATTCTATGCCCTAATCAATCGATTTCCATCGATACATCACGCAGAATATGTATCCGAGATGTTCTTACAAATCGTTCGTTTCAGACCGTGGAACGGCCAAATATGATGTATAAACTGTTTCTCTCGCCTTCAAACGCTTCAAAATGCTATTTCTAAGCGAAATACATGTGATTTGAGTGTTTTACAGTAACTTCCACGGAACTTTAGCTGTACTGGCGAGGGCACCACGGACGGCCCCCAAAACCTTGTATTCCCTAAAATTCAGTGTATCTGATAATTCTATGCCCTAATCAATCAATTTCCATCGATACATCACGCAGAATATGTATCCGAGATGTTCTTACAAATCGTTCGTTTCAGACCGTAAAACGGCCAAATATGATGTAGAAAATGTTTATCTCGCCTTCAAACGCTTAAAAACTGCAAGTTGCTAAGCGAAATACATGTGATTTGAGTGTTTTACAGTAACTTCTACGGAACTTTAGCCGTACCGGCGAGGGCACCACGGACGGCCCCCAAAACCTTGTATTCACTAAAATTCAGTGTATCTGATGATTCTATGCCCTAATCAATCGATTTCCATCGATACATCACGCAGAATATGTATCCGAGATGTTCTTACAAATCGTTCGTTTCAGACCGTGAAAAGGCCAAATATGATGTAAAAACTGGTTTCTCTCGCCTTCAAACGCTTCAAAATGCTATTTCTAAGCGAAATACATGTGATTTGAGTGTTTTACAGTAACTGCCACGGAACTTTAGCTGTACCGGCGAGGGCACCACGGACGGCCCCCAAAACCTTGTATTCACTAAAATTCAGTGTATCTGATGATTCTATGCCCTAATCAATCGATTTCCATCAATACATCACGCAGAATATGTATCCGAGATGTTCTTACAAATCGTTCGTTTCAGACCGTAAAACGGCCATGATGTAAAAACTGTTTCTCTCGCCTTCAAACGCTTAAAACTGCAAATTGCTAAGCGAAATATATGTGATTTGAGTGTTTTACAGTAACTTCCACAGAACTTTAGCTGCACCGGCGAGGGCAAAACGGAGGGCCCCCAAAACCTTGTATTCACTAAAATTCAGTGTATCTGATGATTCTATGCCCTAATCAATCGATTTCCATCGATACATCACGCAGAATATGTATCCGAGATGTTCTTACAAATCGTTCGTTTCAGACCGTGAAACAGCCAAATATGATGTAAAAACTGTTTCTCTCGCCTTCAAACGCTTCAAAATGCTATTTCTAAGCGAAATACATGTGATTTGAGTGTTTTACAATAACTTCCACAAAACTTTAGCTGCACCGGCGAGGACACCACGGAGGGCCCCCAAAAACCTTGTATTCACTAAAATTCAGTGTATCTGATGATTCTATGCCCTAATCAATCGATTTCCATCGATACATCACGCAGAATATGTATCCGAGATGTTCTTACAAATCGTTCGTTTCAGACCGTAAAACGGCCAAATATGATGTAAAAAATGTTTCTCTCGCCTTCAAACGCTTAAAACTGCTATTTCTAAGCGAAATACATGTGATTTGAGTGTTTTACAGTAACTTCCACGGAACTTTAGCTGTACCGGCGAGGGCACCACGGACGGTCCCCAAAACCTTGTATTCACTAAAATTCAGTGTATCTGATGATTCTATGCCCTAATCAATCGATTTCCATCGATACATCACGCAGAATATGTATCCGAGATGTTCTTACAAATCGTTTCGTTTCAGACCGTAAAACGGCCAAATATGATGTAAAAAATGTTTCTCTCGCCTTCAAACGCTTAAAACTGCTATTTCTAAGCGAAATACATGTGATTTGAGTGTTTTACAGTAACTTCCACGGAACTTTAGCTGTACCGGCGAGGGCACCACGGACGGTCCCCAAAACCTTGTATTCACTAAAATTCAGTGTATCTGATGATTCTATGCCCTAATCAATCGATTTCCATCGATACATCACGCAGAATATGTATCCGAGATGTTCTTACAAATCGTTCAGACCGTAAAACGGCCAAATATGATGTAAAACTGTTTCTCTCGCCTTCAAACGCTTAAAACTGCTATTTCTAAGCGAAATATATGTGATATGAGTGTTTTACAGTAACTTCCACAGAACTTTAGCTGCACCGGCGAGGGCACCACGGACGGCCCCCAAAACCTTGTATTCACTAAAATTCAGTGTATCTGATGATTCTATGCCCTAATCAATCGATTTCCATCGATACATCACGCAGAATATGTATCCGAGATGTTCTTACAAATCGTTCGTTTCAGACCGTGGAACGGCCAAATATGATGTAAAAACTGTTTCTCTCGCTTCAAACGCTTAAAACTGCTATTTCTAAGCGAAATACATGAGATTTGAGTGTTTTACAGTAACTTCCACGGAACTTTATCTGTACCGGCGAGGTCACCACGGACGGCCCCCAAAACCTTGTATTCACTAAAATTCAGTGTATCTGATAATTCTATGCCCTAATCAATCGATTTCCATCAATACATCACGCAGAATATGTATCCAAGATGTTCTTACAAATCGTTCGTTTCAGACCGTAAAACGGCCAAATATGATGTAAAAACTGTTCTCTCGCCTTCAAACGCTTAAAACTGCAAATTGCTAAGCGAAATATATGTGATTTGAGTGTTTAACAGTAACTTCCACAGAACTTTAGCTGCACCGGCGAGGGCAAAACGGAACGTCCCCAAAACCTTGTATTCACTAAAATTCAGTGTATCTGATGATTCTATGCCCTAGTCAATCGATTTCCATCGATTCATCACGCAGAATATGTATCCGAGATGTTCTTACAAATCGTTCGTTTCAGACCGTGAAACAGCCAAATATGATGTAAAAACTGTTTCTCTCGCCTTCAAACGCTTCAAAATGCTATTTCTAAGCGAAATACATGTGATTTGAGTGTTTTACAGTAACTTCCACGGAACTTTAGCTGTACCGGCGAGGGCACCACGGACGGCCCCCAAAACCTTGTATTCACTAAAATTCAGTGTATCTGATGATTCTATGCCCTAATCAATCGATTTCCATCGATACATCACGCAGAATATGTATCCGAGATGTTCTTACAAATCGTTCAGACCGTAAAACGGCCAAATATGATGTAAAACTGTTTCTCTCGCCTTCAAACGCTTAAAACTGCTATTTCTAAGCGAAATATATGTGATATGAGTGTTTTACAGTAACTTCCACAGAACTTTAGCTGCACCGGCGAGGGCACCACGGACGGCCCCCAAAACCTTGTATTCACTAAAATTCAGTGTATCTGATGATTCTATGCCCTAATCAATCGATTTCCATCGATACATCACGCAGAATATGTATCCGAGATGTTCTTACAAATCGTTCGTTTCAGACCGTGGAACGGCCAAATATGATGTAAAAACTGTTTCTCTCGCCTTCAAACGCTTAAAACTGCTATTTCTAAGCGAAATACATGAGATTTGAGTGTTTTACAGTAACTTCCACGGAACTTTATCTGTACCGGCGAGGTCACCACGGACGGCCCCCAAAACCTTGTATTCACTAAAATTCAGTGTATCTGATAATTCTATGCCCTAATCAATCGATTTCCATCAATACATCACGCAGAATATGTATCCAAGATGTTCTTACAAATCGTTCGTTTCAGACCGTAAAACGGCCAAATATGATGTAAAAACTGTTCTCTCGCCTTCAAACGCTTAAAACTGCAAATTGCTAAGCGAAATATATGTGATTTGAGTGTTTAACAGTAACTTCCACAGAACTTTAGCTGCACCGGCGAGGGCAAAACGGAACGTCCCCAAAACCTTGTATTCACTAAAATTCAGTGTATCTGATGATTCTATGCCCTAGTCAATCGATTTCCATCGATTCATCACGCAGAATATGTATCCGAGATGTTCTTACAAATCGTTCGTTTCAGACCGTGAAACAGCCAAATATGATGTAAAAACTGTTTCTCTCGCCTTCAAACGCTTCAAAATGCTATTTCTAAGCGAAATACATGTGATTTGAGTGTTTTACAGTAACTTCCACGGAACTTTAGCTGTACCGGCGAGGGCACCACGGACGGCCCCCAAAACCTTGTATTCACTAAAATTCAGTGTATCTGATGATTCTATGCCCTAATCAATCGATTTCCATCGATACATCACGCAGAATATGTATCCGAGATGTTCTTACAAATCGTTCGTTTCAGACCGTGAAACGGCAAATATGATGTAAAAACTGTTTCTCTCGTCTTCAAACGCTTCAAAATGCTATTTCTAAGCGAAATACATGTGATTTGAGTGTTTTACAGTAACTTCCACGGAAGTTTAGCTATACCGGCGAGGGCACCACGGACGGCCCCCAAAACCTTGTATTCACTAAAATTCAGTGTATCTGATGATTCTATGCCCTAATCAATCGATTTCCATCGATACATCACGCAGAATATGTATCCGAGATGTTCTTACAATCGTTCGTTTCAGACCGTGGAACGGCCAAAATATGATGTAAAAACTGTTTCTCTCGCCTTCAAACGCTTAAAACTGCTATTTCTAAGCGAAATACATGAGATTTGAGTGTTTTACAGTAACTTCCACGGAACTTTAGCTGTACCGGCGAGGGCACCACGGACGGCCCCCAAAACCTTGTATTCACTAAAATTCAGTGTATCTGATAATTCTATGCCCTAAACAATCGATTTCCATCGATACACCACGCAGAATATGTATCCGAGATGTTCTTACAAATCGTTCGTTTCAGACCGTAAAACGGCCAAATATGATGTAAAAACTGTTCTCTCGCCTTCAAACGCTTAAAACTGCAAATTGCTAAGCGAAATATATGTGATTTGAGTGTTTAACAGTAACTTCCACAGAACTTTAGCTGCACCGGCGAGGGCAAAACGGAACGCCCCCAAAACCTTGTATTCACTAAAATTCAGTGTATCTGATGATTCTATGCCCTAGTCAATCGATTTCCATCGATACATCACGCAGAATATGTATCCGAGATGTTCTTACAAATCGTTCGTTTCAGACCGTGAAACAGCCAAATATGATGTAAAAACTGTTTCTCTCGCCTTCAAACGCTTCAAAATGCTATTTCTAAGCGAAATACATGTGATTTGAGTCTTTTACAGTAACTTCCACGAAACTTTAGCTGCACCGGCAAGGACACCACGGACGGCCCCCAAAACCTTGTATTCACTAAAATTCAGTGTATCTGATGATTCTATGCCTAATCAATCGATTTCCATCGATACATCACGCAGAATATGTATCCGAGATGTTCTTACAAATCGTTCGTTTCAGACCGTAAAACGGCCAAATATGATGTAAAAACTGTTTCTCTCGCCATCAAACGCTTAAAAATGCTATTTCTAAGCGAAATATATGTGATTTGAGTGTTTTACAGTAACTTCCACAGAACTTTAGCTGCACCGGCGAGGGCAAAACGGAGGGCCCCCAAAACCTTTTATTCACTAAAATTCAGTGTATCTGATGATTCTATGCCCTAATCAATCGATTTCCATCGATACATCACGCAGAATATGTATCCGAGATGTTCTTACAAATCGTTCGTTTCAGACCGTGAAACGGCCAAATATGATGTAAAAACTGTTTCTCTCGATTTCAAAACGCTTCAAAATGCTATTTCTAAGCGAAATACATGTGATTTGAGTGTTTTACAGTAACTGCCACGGAACTTAGCTGTACCGGCGAGGGCACCACGGACGGCCCCCAAAACCTTGTATTCACTAAAATTCAGTGTATCTGATGATTCTATGCCCTAATCAATCGATTTCCATCGATACATCACGCAGAATATGTATCCGAGATGTTCTTACAAATCGTTCGTTTCAGACCGTAAAACGGCCAAATATGATGTAAAAACTGTTTCTCTCGCCTTCAAACGCTTAAAAATGCTATTTCTAAGCGAAATACATGTGATTTGAGTGTTTTACAGTAACTGCCGCGGAACTTTAGCTGTACCGCGAGGGCACCACGGACGGCCCCCAAAACCTTGTATTCACTAAAATTCAGTGTATCTGATGATTCTATGCCCTAATCAATCGATTTCCATCGATACATCACGCAGAATATGTATCCGAGATGTTCTTACAAATCGTTCGTTCAGACCGTGGAACGGCCAAATATGATGTAAAAACTGTTTCTCTCGCCTTCAAACGCTTAAAAATGCTATTTCTAAGCGAAATACATGTGATTTGAGTGTTTTACAGTAACTGCCACGGAACTTTAGCTGTACCGGCGAGGGCACCACGCACGGCCCCCAAAACCTTGTATTCACTAAAATTCAGTGTATCTGATGATTCTATGCCCTAATCAATCGATTTCCATCGATACATCACGCAGAATATGTATCCGAGATGTTCTTACAAATCGTTCGTTTCAGACCGTAAAACGGCCAAATATGATGTAAAAACTGTTTCTCTCGCCTTTCAAACGCTTAAAACTGCTATTTCTAAGCGAAATATATGTGTGTGATTTTAGTGTTTTACAGTAACTTCCACAGAACTTTAGCTGCTCCGGCGAGGGCAAAACGGTGGGCCCCCAAAACCTTGTATTCACTAAAATTCAGTGTATCTGATGATTCTATGCCCTAATCAATCGATTTCATCGATATATCACGCAGAATATGTATCCGAGATGTTCTTACAAATCGTTCGTTTCAGACCGTGAAACGGCCAAATATGATGTATAAACTGTTTCTCTCGCCTTCAAACGCTTAAAAATGCTATTTCTAAGCGAAATACATGTGATTTGAGTGTTTTACAGTAACTGCCACGGAGCTTTAGCTGTACCGGCGAGGGCACCACGGACGGCCCCCAAAACCTTGTATTCACTAAAATTCAGTGTATCTGATGATTCTATGCCTAATCAATCGATTTCCATCGATACATCACGCAGAATATGTATCCGAGATGTTCTTACAAATCGTTCGTTTCAGACCGTGGAACGGCCAAATATGATGTAAAAACTGTTTCTCTCGCAATCAAACGCTTAAAAATGCTATTTCTAAGCGAAATACATGTGATTTGAGTGTTTTACAGTAACTGCCACGGAACTTTAGCTGTACCGGCGAGGGCACCACGGACGGCCCCAAAACCTTGTATTCACTAAAATTCAGTGTATCTGATGAATCTATGCCCTAATCAATCGATTTCCATCGATACATCACGCAGAATATGTATCCGAGATGTTCTTACAAATCGTTTGTTTCAGACCGTAAAACGGCCAAATATGATGTAAAAACTGTTTCTCTCGCCTTCAAACGCTTAAAACTGCTATTTCTAAGCGAAATATATGTGATTTGAGTGTTTTACAGTAACTTCCACAGAACTTTAGCTGCACCGGCGAGGGCAAAACGGAGGGCCCCCCAAAACCTTGTATTCACTAAAATTCAGTGTATCTAATGATTCTATGCCCTAATCAATCGATTTCCATCGATACATCACGCAGAATATGTATCCGAGATGTTCTTACAAATCGTTCGTTTCAGACCGTGGAACGGCCAAATATGATGTAAAAACTGTTTCTCTCGCCTTCAAACGCTTAAAAATGCTATTTCTAAGCGAAATACATGTGATTTGAGTGTTTTACAGTAACTGCCACGGAACTTTAGCTGTACCGGCGAGGGCACCACGGACGGCCCCCAAAACTTTGTATTCACTAAAATTCAGTGTATCTGATGATTCTATGCCCTAATCAATCGATTTCCATCGATACATCACGCAGAATATGTATCCGAGATGTTCTTACAAATCGTTCGTTTCAGACCGTGGAACGGCCAAATATGATGTATAAACTGTTTCTCTCGCCTTCAAACGCTTCAAAATGCTATTTCTAAGCGAAATACATGTGATTTGAGTGTTTTACAGTAACTTCCACGGAACTTTAGCTGTACTGGCGAGGGCACCACGGACGGCCCCCAAAACCTTGTATTCCCTAAAATTCAGTGTATCTGATAATTCTATGCCCTAATCAATCAATTTCCATCGATACATCACGCAGAATATGTATCCGAGATGTTCTTACAAATCGTTCGTTTCAGACCGTAAAACGGCCAAATATGATGTAGAAAATGTTTCTCTCGCCTTCAAACGCTTAAAACTGCTATTTCTAAGCGAAATACATGTGATTTGAGTGTTTTACAGTAACTTCTACGGAACTTTAGCTGTACCGGCGAGGGCACCACGGACGGCCCCCAAAACCTTGTATTCACTAAAATTCAGTGTATCTGATAATTCTATGCCCTAATCAATCGATTTCCATCGATACATCACGCAGAATATGTATCCGAGATGTTCTTACAAATCGTTCGTTTCAGACCGTAAAACGGCCAAATATGATGTAAAAACTGTTTCTCTCGCCTTCAAACGCTTAAAACTGCTACTTCTAAGCGAAATATATGTGATTTGAGTGTTTTACAGTAACTTCCACAGAACTTTAGCTGCACCGGCGAGGGCACCACGGACGGCCCCCAAAACCTTGTATTCACTAAAATTCAGTGTATCTGATGATTCTATGCCCTAATCAATCGATTTCCATCAATACATCACGCAGAATATGTATCCGAGATGTTCTTACAAATCGTTCGTTTCAGACCGTAAAACGGCCATGATGTAAAAACTGTTCTCTCGCCTTCAAACGCTTAAAACTGCAAGTTGCTAAGCGAAATACATGTGATTTGAGTGTTTTACAGTAACTTCTACGGAACTTTAGCCGTACCGGCGAGGGCACCACGGACGGCCCCCAAAACCTTGTATTCACTAAAATTCAGTGTATCTGATGATTCTATGCCCTAATCAATCGATTTCCATCGATACATCACGCAGAATATGTATCCGAGATGTTCTTACAAATCGTTCGTTTCAGACCGTGAAACGGCCAAATATGATGTAAAAACTGTTTCTCTCGCCTTCAAACGCTTCAAAATGCTATTTCTAAGCGAAATACATGTGATTTGAGTGTTTTACAGTAACTGCCACGGAACTTTAGCTGTACCGGCGAGGGCACCACGGACGGCCCCCAAAACCTTGTATTCACTAAAATTCAGTGTATCTGATGATTCTATGCCCTAATCAATCGATTTCCATCAATACATCACGCAGAATATGTATCCGAGATGTTCTTACAAATCGTTCGTTTCAGACCGTTAAACGGCCATGATGTAAAAACTGTTCTCTCGCCTTCAAACGCTTAAAACTGCAAATTGCTAAGCGAAATATATGTGATTTGAGTGTTTTACAGTAACTTCCACAGAACTTTAGCTGCACCGGCGAGGGCAAAACGGAGGGCCCCCAAAACCTTGTATTCACTAAAATTCAGTGTATCTGATGATTCTATGCCCTAATCAATCGATTTCCATCGATACATCACGCAGAATATGTATCCGAGATGTTCTTACAAATCGTTCGTTTCAGACCGTGAAACAGCCAAATATGATGTAAAAACTGTTTCTCTCGCCTTCAAACGCTTCAAAATGCTATTTCTAAGCGAAATACATGTGATTTGAGTGTTTTACAATAACTTCCACAAAACTTTAGCTGCACCGGCGAGGACACCACGGAGGGCCCCCAAAACCTTGTATTCACTAAAATTCAGTGTATCTGATGATTCTATGCCCTAATCAATCGATTTCCATCGATACATCACGCAGAATATGTATCCGAGATGTTCTTACAAATCGTTCGTTTCAGACCGTAAAACGGCCAAATATGATGTAAAAAATGTTTCTCTCGCCTTCAAACGCTTAAAACTGCTATTTCTAAGCGAAATACATGTGATTTGAGTGTTTTACAGTAACTTCCACGGAACTTTAGCTGTACCGGCGAGGGCACCACGGACGGTCCCCAAAATCTTGTATTCACTAAAATTCAGTGTATCTGATGATTCTATGCCCTAATCAATCGATTTCCATCGATACATCACGCAGAATATGTATCCGAGATGTTCTTACAAATCGTTCGTTTCAGACCGTAAAACGGCCAAATATGATGTAAAAACTGTTTCTCTCGCCTTCAAACGTTTAAAACTGCTATTTCTAAGCGAAATATATGTGATATGAGTGTTTTACAGTAACTTCCACAGAACTTTAGCTGCACCGGCGAGGGCACCACGGACGGCCCCCAAAACCTTGTATTCACTAAAATTCAGTGTATCTGATGATTCTATGCCCTAATCAATCGATTTCCATCGATACATCACGCAGAATATGTATCCGAGATGTTCTTACAAATCGTTCGTTTCAGACCGTGGAACGGCCAAATATGATGTAAAAACTGTTTCTCTCGCCTTCAAACGCTTAAAACTGCTATTTCTAAGCGAAATACATGAGATTTGAGTGTTTTACAGTAACTTCCACGGAACTTTAGCTGTACCGGCGAGGTCACCACGGACGGCCCCCCAAAACCTTGTATTCACTAAAATTCAGTGTATCTGATAATTCTATGCCCTAATCAATCGATTTCCATCGATACATCACGCAGAATATGTATCCAAGATGTTCTTACAAATCGTTCGTTTCAGACCGTAAAACGGCCAAATATGATGTAAAAACTGTTCTCTCGCCTTCAAACGCTTAAAACTGCAAATTGCTAAGCGAAATATATGTGATTTGAGTGTTTAACAGTAACTTCCACAGAACTTTAGCTGCACCGGCGAGGGCAAAACGGAACGCCCCCAAAACCTTGTATTCACTAAAATTCAGTGTATCTGATGATTCTATGCCCTAGTCAATCGATTTCCATCGATTCATCACGCAGAATATGTATCCGAGATGTTCTTACAAATCGTTCGTTTCAGACCGTGAAACAGCCAAATATGATGTAAAAACTGTTTCTCTCGCCTTCAAACGCTTCAAAATGCTATTTCTAAGCGAAATACATGTGATTTGAGTGTTTTACAGTAACTTCCACGGAACTTTAGCTGTACCGGCGAGGGCACCACGGACGGCCCCCAAAACCTTGTATTCACTAAAATTCAGTGTATTTGATGATTCTATGCCCTAATCAATCGATTTCCATCGATACATCACGCAGAATATGTATCCGAGATGTTCTTACAAATCGTTCGTTTCAGACCGTGAAACGGCCAAATATGATGTAAAAACTGTTTGTCTCGTCTTCAAACGCTTCAAAATGCTATTTCTAAGCGAAATACATGTGATTTGAGTGTTTTACAGTAACTTCCACGGAAGTTTAGCTATACCGGCGAGGGCACCACGGACGGCCCCCAAAACCTTGTATTCACTAAAATTCAGTGTATCTGATGATTCTATGCCCTAATCAATCGATTTCCATCGATACATCACGCAGAATATGTATCCGAGATGTTCTTACAAATCGTTCGTTTCAGACCGTGGAACGGCCAAATATGATGTAAAAACTGTTTCTCTCGCCTTCAAACGCTTAAAACTGCTATTTCTAAGCGAAATACATGAGATTTGAGTGTTTTACAGTAACTTCCACGGAACTTTAGCTGTACCGGCGAGGGCACCACGGACGGCCCCCAAAACCTTGTATTCACTAAAATTCAGTGTATCTGATAATTCTATGCCCTAAACAATCGATTTCCATCGATACATCACGCAGAATATGTATCCGAGATGTTCTTACAAATCGTTCGTTTCAGACCGTAAAACGGCCAAATATGATGTAAAAACTGTTCTCTCGCCTTCAAACGCTTAAAACTGCAAATTGCTAAGCGAAATATATGTGATTTGAGTGTTTAACAGTAACTTCCACAGAACTTTAGCTGCACCGGCGAGGGCAAAACGGAACGCCCCCAAAACCTTGTATTCACTAAAATTCAGTGTATCTGATGATTCTATGCCCTAGTCAATCGATTTCCATCGATACATCACGCAGAATATGTATCCGAGATGTTCTTACAAATCGTTCGTTTCAGACCGTGAAACAGCCAAATATGATGTAAAAACTGTTTCTCTCGCCTTCAAACGCTTCAAAATGCTATTTCTAAGCGAAATACATGTGATTTGAGTCTTTTACAGTAACTTCCACGAAACTTTAGCTGCACCGGCGAGGACACCACGGACGGCCCCCAAAACCTTGTATTCACTAAAATTCAGTGTATCTGATGATTCTATGCCCTAATCAATCGATTTCCATCGATAAATCACGCAGAATATGTATCCGAGATGTTCTTACAAATCGTTCGTTTCAGACCGTAAAACGGCCAAATATGATGTAAAAACTGTTTCTCTCGCCTTCAAACGCTTAAAACTGCTATTTCTAAGCGAAATATATGTGATTTGAGTGTTTTACAGTAACTTCCACAGAACTTTAGCTGCACCGGCGAGGGCAAAACGGAGGGCCCCCAAAACCTTGTATTCACTAAAATTTAGTGTATCTGATGATTCTATGCCCTAATCAATCGATTTCCATCGATACATCACGCAGAATATGTATCCGAGATGTTCTTACAAATCGTTCGTTTCAGACCGTGAAACGGCCAAATATGATGTAAAAACTGTTTCTCTCGCCTTCAAACGCTTCAAAATGCTATTTCTAAGCGAAATACTTGTGATTTGAGTGTTTTACAGTAACTTCCACGGAACTTTAGCTGTACCGGCGAGGGCACCACGGACGGCCCCCAAAACCTTGTATTCACTAAAATTCAGTGTATCTGATGATTCTATGCCCTAATCAATCGATTTCCATCGATACATCACGCAGAATATGTATCCGAGATGTTCTTACAAATCGTTCGTTTCAGACCGTGGAACGGCCAAATATGATGTAAAAACTGTTTCTCTCGCCTTCAAACGCTTCAAAATGCTATTTCTAAGCGAAATACATGTGATTTGAGTGTTTTACAGTAACTTCCACGGAACTTTAGCTGTACCGGCGAGGGCACCACGGACGGCCCCCAAAACCTTGTATTCACTAAAATTCAGTGTATCTGATAATTCTATGCCCAAATCAATCGATTTCCATCGATACATCACGCAGAATATGTATCCGAGATGTTCTTACAAATCGTTGGTTTCAGACCGTGAAACGGCCAAATATGATGTAAAAACTGTTTCTCTCGCCTTCAAACGCTTAAAACTGCTATTTCTAAGCGAAATATATGTGATTTGAGTGTTTTACAGTAACTGCCACGGAACTTTAGCTGTACCGGCGAGGGCACCACGGACGGCCCCCACAACCTTGTATTCACTAAAATTCAGTGTATCTGATGATTCTATGCCCTAATCAATCGATTTCCATCGATACATCACGCAGAATATGTATCTGAGATGTTCTTACAAATCGTTCGTTTCAGATCGTGAAGCGGACAAATTTGATGTAAAAACTATTTTTCTCGCCTTCAAACGCTTCAAAATGCTATTTCTAAGCGAAATAATTGTGATTTGAGTGTTTTACAGTAACTTCCACGAAACTTTAGCTGCACCGGCGAGGACACCACGGAGGGCCCCCAAAACCTTGTATTCACTAAAATTCAGTGTATCTGATGATTCTATGCTCTAATCAATCGATTTCCATCGATACATCATGCAGAATATGTATCCGAGATGTTCTTACAAATCGTTTGTTTCAGACCGTAAAACGGCCAAATATGATGTAAAAACTGTTTCTCTCGCCTTCAAACGCTTAAAACTGCTATTTCTAAGCGAAATACATGTGATTTGAGTGTTTTACAGTAACTGCCACGGAACTTTAGCTGTACCGGCGAGGGCACCACGGACGGCCCCCAAAACCTTGTATTCACTAAAATTCAGTGTATCTGATGAATCTATGCCCTAATCAATCGATTTCCATCGATACATCACGCAGAATATGTATCCGAGATGTTCTTACAAATCGTTTGTTTCAGACCGTAAAACGGCCAAATATGATGTAAAAACTGTTTCTCTCGCCTTCAAACGCTTAAAACTGCTATTTCTAAGCGAAATATATGTGATTTGAGTGTTTTACAGTAACTTCCACAGAACTTTAGCTGCACCGGCGAGGGCAAAACGGAGGGCCCCCAAAACCTTGTATTCACTAAAATTCAGTGTATCTAATGATTCTATGCCCTAATCAATCGATTTCCATCGATACATCACGCAGAATATGTATCCGAGATGTTCTTACAAATCGTTCGTTTCAGACCGTGGAACGGCCAAATATGATGTAAAAACTGTTTCTCTCGCCTTCAAACGCTTAAAAATGCTATTTCTAAGCGAAATACATGTGATTTGAGTGTTTTACAGTAACTGCCACGGAACTTTAGCTGTACCGGCGAGGGCACCACGGACGGCCCCCAAAACTTTGTATTCACTAAAATTCAGTGTATCTGATGATTCTATGCCCTAATCAATCGATTTCCATCGATACATCACGCAGAATATGTATCCGAGATGTTCTTACAAATCGTTCGTTTCAGACCGTGGAACGGCCAAATATGATGTATAAACTGTTTCTCTCGCCTTCAAACGCTTCAAAATGCTATTTCTAAGCGAAATACATGTGATTTGAGTGTTTTACAGTAACTTCCACGGAACTTTAGCTGTACTGGCGAGGGCACCACGGACGGCCCCCAAAACCTTGTATTCCCTAAAAGTCAGTGTATCTGATGATTCTATGCCCTAATCAATCGATTTCCATCGATACATCACGCAGAATATGTATCCGAGATGTTCTTACAAATCGTTCGTTTCAGACCGTAAAACGGCCAAATATGATGTAGAAAATGTTTCTCTCGCCTTCAAACGCTTAAAACTGCTATTTCTAAGCGAAATACATGTGATTTGAGTGTTTTACAGTAACTTCTACGGAACTTTAGCTGTACCGGCGAGGGCATTACGGACGGCCCCCAAAACCTTGTATTCACTAAAATTCAGTGTATCTGATAATTCTATGCCCTAATCAATCGATTTCCATCGATACATCACGCAGAATATGTATCCGAGATGTTCTTACAAATCGTTCGTTTCAGACCGTAAAACGGCCAAATATGATGTAAAAACTGTTTCTCTCGCCTTCAAACGCTTAAAACTGCTATTTCTAAGCGAAATATATGTGATTTGAGTGTTTTACAGTAACTTCCACAGAACTTTAGCTGCACCGGCGAGGGCACCACGGACGGCCCCCAAAACCTTGTATTCACTAAAATTCAGTGTATCTGATGATTCTATGCCCTAATCAATCGATTTCCATCAATACATCACGCAGAATATGTATCCGAGATTTTCTTACAAATCGTTCGTTTCAGACCGTAAAACGGCCATGATGTAAAAACTGTTCTCTCGCCTTCAAACGCTTAAAACTGCAAGTTGCTAAGCGAAATACATGTGATTTGAGTGTTTTACAGTAACTTCTACGGAACTTTAGCCGTACCGGCGAGGGCACTACGGACGGCCCCCAAAACCTTGTATTCACTAAAATTCAGTGTATCTGATGATTCTATGCCCTAATCAATCGATTTCCATCGATACATCACGCAGAATATGTATCCGAGATGTTCTTACAAATCGTTCGTTTCAGACCGTGAAACGGCCAAATATGATGTAAAAACTGTTTCTCTCGCCTTCAAACGCTTCAAAATGCTATTTCTAAGCGAAATACATGTGATTTGAGTGTTTTACAGTAACTGCCACGGAACTTTAGCTGTACCGGCGAGGGCACCACGGACGGCCCCCAAAACCTTGTATTCACTAAAATTCAGTGTATCTGATGATTCTATGCCCTAATCAATCGATTTCCATCAATACATCACGCAGAATATGTATCCGAGATGTTCTTACAAATCGTTCGTTTCAGACCGTAAAACGGCCATGATGTAAAAACTGTTCTCTCGCCTTCAAACGCTTAAAACTGCAAATTGCTAAGCGAAATATATGTGATTTGAGTGTTTTACAGTAACTTCCACAGAACTTTAGCTGCACCGGCGAGGGCAAAACGGAGGGCCCCCAAAACCTTGTATTCACTAAAATTCAGTGTATCTGATGATTCTATGCCCTAATCAATCGATTTCCATCGATACATCACGCAGAATATGTATCCGAGATGTTCTTACAAATCGTTCGTTTCAGACCGTGAAACAGCCAAATATGATGTAAAAACTGTTTCTCTCGCCTTCAAACGCTTCAAAATGCTATTTCTAAGCGAAATACATGTGATTTGAGTGTTTTACAATAACTTCCACGAAACTTTAGCTGCACCGGCGAGGACACCACGGAGGGCCCCCAAAACCTTGTATTCACTAAAATTCAGTGTATCTGATGATTCTATGCCCTAATCAATCGATTTCCATCGATACATCACGCAGAATATGTATCCGAGATGTTCTTACAAATCGTTCGTTTCAGACCGTGGAACGGCCAAATATGATGTAAAAACTGTTTCTCTCGCCTTCAAACGCTTAAAACTGCTATTTCTAAGCGAAATACATGAGATTTGAGTGTTTTACAGTAACTTCCACGGAACTTTAGCTGTACCGGCGAGGTCACCACGGACGGCCCCCAAAACCTTGTATTCACTAAAATTCAGTGTATCTGATAATTCTATGCCCTAATCAATCGATTTCCATCGATACATCACGCAGAATATGTATCCAAGATGTTCTTACAAATCGTTCGTTTCAGACCGTAAAACGGCCAAATATGATGTAAAAACTGTTCTCTCGCCTTCAAACGCTTAAAACTGCAAATTGCTAAGCGAAATATATGTGATTTGAGTGTTTAACAGTAACTTCCACAGAACTTTAGCTGCACCGGCGAGGGCAAAACGGAACGCCCCCAAAACCTTGTATTCACTAAAATTCAGTGTATCTGATGATTCTATGCCCTAGTCAATCGATTTCCATCGATTCATCACGCAGAATATGTATCCGAGATGTTCTTACAAATCGTTCGTTTCAGACCGTGAAACAGCCAAATATGATGTAAAAACTGTTTCTCTCGCCTTCAAACGCTTCAAAATGCTATTTCTAAGCGAAATACATGTGATTTGAGTGTTTTACAGTAACTTCCACGGAACTTTAGCTGTACCAGCGAGGGCACCACGGACGGCCCCCAAAACCTTGTATTCACTAAAATTCAGTGTATCTGATGATTCTATGCCCTAATCAATCGATTTCCATCGATACATCACGCAGAATATGTATCCGAGATGTTCTTACAAATCGTTCGTTTCAGACCGTGAAACGGCCAAATATGATGTAAAAACTGTTTCTCTCGTCTTCAAACGCTTCAAAATGCTATTTCTAAGCGAAATACATGTGATTTGAGTGTTTTACAGTAACTTCCACGGAAGTTTAGCTATACCGGCGAGGGCACCACGGACGGCCCCCAAAACCTTGTATTCACTAAAATTCAGTGTATCTGATGATTCTATGCCCTAATCAATCGATTTCCATCGATACATCACGCAGAATATGTATCCGAGATGTTCTTACAAATCGTTCGTTTCAGACCGTGGAACGGCCAAATATGATGTAAAAACTGTTTCTCTCGCCTTCAAACGCTTAAAACTGCTATTTCTAAGCGAAATACATGAGATTTGAGTGTTTTACAGTAACTTCCACGGAACTTTAGCTGTACCGGCGAGGGCACCACGGACGGCCCCCAAAACCTTGTATTCACTAAAATTCAGTGTATCTGATAATTCTATGATCTAAACAATCGATTTCCATCGATACATCACGCAGAATATGTATCCGAGATGTTCTTACAAATCGTTCGTTTCAGACCGTAAAACGGCCAAATATGATGTAAAAACTGTTCTCTCGCCTTCAAACGCTTAAAACTGCAAATTGCTAAGCGAAATATATGTGATTTGAGTGTTTAACAGTAACTTCCACAGAACTTTAGCTGCACCGGCGAGGGCAAAACGGAACGCCCCCAAAACCTTGTATTCACTAAAATTCAGTGTATCTGATGATTCTATGCCCTAGTCAATCGATTTCCATCGATACATCACGCAGAATATGTATCCGAGATGTTCTTACAAATCGTTCGTTTCAGACCGTGAAACAGCCAAATATGATGTAAAAACTGTTTCTCTCGCCTTCAAACGCTTCAAAATGCTATTTCTAAGCGAAATACATGTGATTTGAGTCTTTTACAGTAACATCCACGAAACTTTAGCAGCACCGGCGAGGACACCACGGACGGCCCCCAAAACCTTGTATTCACTAAAATTTAGTGTATCTGATGATTCTATGCCCTAATCAATCGATTTCCATCGATACATCACGCAGAATATGTATCCGAGATGTTCTTACAAATCGTTCGTTTCAGACCGTAAAACGGCCAAATATGATGTAAAAACTGTTTCTCTCGCCTTCAAACGCTTAAAACTGCTATTTCTAAGCGAAATATATGTGATTTGAGTGTTTTACAGTAACTTCCACAGAACTTTAGCTGCACCGGCGAGGGCAAAACGGAGGGCCCCCAAAACCTTGTATTCACTAAAATTTAGTGTATCTGATGATTCTATGCCCTAATCAATCGATTTCCATCGATACATCACGCAGAATATGTATCCGAGATGTTCTTACAAATCGTTCGTTTCAGACC
The DNA here is from genome assembly GCA_951394225.1 of Harpalus rufipes. Taxonomy (NCBI): domain Eukaryota; kingdom Metazoa; phylum Arthropoda; class Insecta; order Coleoptera; family Carabidae; genus Harpalus; species Harpalus rufipes. The sequence goes on from OX596284.1 coordinate 25,656,035, forward strand.
GTGGAACGGCCAAATATGATGTAAAAACTGTTTCTCTCGCCTTCAAACGCTTCAAAATGCTATTTCTAAGCGAAATACTTGTGATTTGAGTGTTTTACAGTAACTTCCACGGAACTTTAGCTGTACCGGCGAGGGCACCACGGACGGCCCCCAAAACCTTGTATTCACTAAAATTCAGTGTATCTGATGATTCTATGCCCTAATCAATCGATTTCCATCGATACATCACGCAGAATATGTATCCGAGATGTTCTTACAAATCGTTCGTTTCAGACCGTGGAACGGCCAAATATGATGTAAAAACTGTTTCTCTCGCCTTCAAACGCTTCAAAATGCTATTTCTAAGCGAAATACATGTGATTTGAGTGTTTTACAGTAACTTCCACGGAACTTTAGCTGTACCGGCGAGGGCACCACGGACGGCCCCCAAAACCTTGTATTCACTAAAATTCAGTGTATCTGATAATTCTATGCCCAAATCAATCGATTTCCATCGATACATCACGCAGAATATGTATCCGAGATGTTCTTACAAATCGTTGGTTTCAGACCGTGAAACGGCCAAATATGATGTAAAAACTGTTTCTCTCGCCTTCAAACGCTTCAAAATGCTATTTCTAAGCGAAATACATGTGATTTGAGTGTTTTACAGTAACTTCCACGGAACTTTAGCTGTACCGGCGAGGGCACCACGGACGGCCCCCAAAACCTTGTATTCACTAAAATTCAGTGTATCTGACGATTCTATGCCCTAATCAATCGATTTCCATCGATACATCACGCAGTATATGTATCCGAGATGTTCTTACAAATCGTTCGTTTCAGACCGTAAAACGGCCAAATATGATGTAAAAACTGTTTCTCTCGCCTTCAAACGACTGCTATTTCTAAGCGAAATATATGTGATTTGAGTGTTTTACAGTAACTTCCACAGAACTTTAGCTGCACCGGCGAGGGCAAAACGGAGGTCCCCCAAAACCTTGTATTCACTAAAATTCAGTGTATCTGATGATTCTATGCCCTAATCAATCGATTTCCATCGATACATCACGCAGAATATGTATCCGAGATGTTCTTACAAATCGTTCGTTTCAGACCGTGAAACGGCCAAATATGATGTAAAAACTGTTTCTCTCGCCTTCAAACGCTTAAAAATGCTATTTCTAAGCGAAATACATGTGATTTGAGTGTTTTACAGTAACTGCCACGGAACTTTAGCTGTACCGGCGAGGGCACCACGGAGGGCCCCCAAAACCTTGTATTCACTAAAATTCAGTGTATCTGATGATTCTATGCCCTAATCAATCGATTTCCATCGATACATCACGCAGAATATGTATCCGAGATGTTCTTACAAATCGTTCGTTTCAGACCGTGAAACGGCCAAATATGATGTAAAAACTGTTTCTCTCGCCTTCAAACGCTTCAAAATGCTATTTCTAAGCGAAATACATGTGATTTGAGTGTTTTACAGTAACTTCCACGGAACTTTAGCTGTACCGGCGAGGGAACCACGGACGGCCCCCAAAACCTTGTATTCACTAAAATTCAGTGTATCTGATGATTCTAGCCCTAATCAATCGATTTCCATCGATACATCACGCAGAATATGTATCCGAGATGTTCTTACAAATCGTTCGTTTCAGACCGTGGAACGGCCAAATATGATGTAAAAACTGTTTCTCTCGCCTTCAAACGCTTAATAATGCTATTTCTAAGCGAAATACATGTGATTTGAGTGTTTTACAGTAACTGCCACGGAACTTTAACTGTGCCGGCGAGAGCACCACGGACGGCCCCCAAAACCTTGTATTCACTAAAATTCAGTGTATCTGATGATTCTATGCCCTAATCAATCGATTTCCATCGATACATCACGCAGAATATGTATCCGAGATGTTCTTACAAATCGTTCGTTTCAGACCGTGAAACGGCCAAATATGATGTTAAAACTGTTTCTCTCGCCTTCAAACGCTTCAAAATGCTATTTCTAAGCGAAATACATGTGATTTGAGTGTTTTACAGTAACTTCCACGGAACTTTAGCTGTACCGGCGAGGGCTCCACGGACGGCCCCCAAAACCTTGTATTCACTAAAATTCAGTGTATCTGATGATTCTATGCCCTAATCAATCGATTTCCATCGATACATCACGCAGAATATGTATCCGAGATGTTCTTACAAATCGTTCGTTTCAGACCGTGGAACGGCCAAATATGATGTAAAAACTGTTTCTCTCGCCTTCAAACGCTTCAAAATGCTATTTCTAAGCGAAATACATGTGATTTGAGTGTTTTACAGTAACTTCCACGGAACTTTAGCTGTACCGGCGAGGGCACCACGGACGGCCCCCAAAACCTTGTATTCACTAAAATTCAGTGTATCTGATAATTCTATGCCCAAATCAATCGATTTCACATCACGCAGAATATGTATCCAGATGTTCTTACAAATCGTTCGTTTCAGATCGTGAAACGGCCAAATATGATGTAAAAACTGTTTCTCTCGCCTTCAAACGCTTCAAAATGCTATTTCTAAGCGAAATACATGTGATTTGAGTGTTTTACAGTAACTTCCACGAAACTTTAGCTGCACCCGGCGAGGACACCACGGAGGGCCCCCAAAACCTTGTATTCACTAAAATTCAGTGTATCTGATGAATGTATGCCCTAATCAATCGATTTCCATCGATACATCACGCAGAATATGTATCCGAGATGTTCTTACAAATCGTTCGTTTCAGACCGTGGAACGGCCAAATATGATGTAAAAACTGTTTCTCTCGCCTTCAAACGCTTCAAAATGCTATTTCTAAGCGAAATACATGTGATTTGAGTGTTTTACAGTAACTTCCACGGATCTTTAGCTGTCCCGGCGAGGGCACCACGGACGGCCCCCAAAACCTTGTATTCACTAAAATTCAGTGTATATGATGATTCTATGCCCTAATCAATCGATTTCCGTCGATACATCACGCAGAATATGTATCCGAGATGTTCTTACAAATCGTTCGTTTCAGACAGTGGAACGGCCAAATATGATGTAAAAACTGTTTCTCTCGCCTTCAAACGCTTAAAAATGCTATTTCTAAGCGAAATATATGTGATTTGAGTGTTTTACAGTAACTTCCACAGAACTTTAGCTGCACCGGCGAGGAAAAAACGGAGGGCCCCCAAAACCTTGTATTCACTAAAATTCAGTGTATCTGATGATTCTATGCCCTAATCAATCGATTTCCATCGATACATCACGCAGAATATGTATCCGAGATGTTCTTACAAATCGTTCGTTTCAGACCGTGAAACGGCCAAATATGATGTAAAAACTGTTTCTCTCGCCTTCAAACGCTTCAAAATGCTATTTCTAAGCGAAATACATGTGATTTGAGTGTTTTACAGTAACTGCCACGGAACTTTAGCTGTACCGGCGAGGGCACCACGGATGGCCCCCAAAACCTTGTATTTACTAAAATTCAGTGTATCTGATGATTCTATGCCCTAATCAATCGATTTCCATCGATACATCACGCAGAATATGTATCCGAGATGTTCTTACAAATCGTTCGTTTCAGATCGTGAAACGGCCAAATATGATGTAAAAACTGTTTCTCTCGCCTTCAAACGCTTCAAAATGCTATTTCTAAGCGAAATACATGTGATTTGAGTGTTTTACAGTAACTTCCACGAAACTTTAGCTGCACCGGCGAGGACACCACGGAGGGCCCCCAAAACCTTGTATTCACTAAAATTCAGTGTATCTGATGATTCTATGCCCTAATCAATCGATTTCCATCGATACATCACGCAGAATATGTATCCGAGATGTTCTTACAAATCGTTCGTTTCAGACCGTGAAACGGCCAAATATGATGTTAAAACTGTTTCTCTCGCCTTCAAACGCTTCAAAATGCTATTTCTAAGCGAAATACATGTGATTTGAGTGTTTTACAGTAACTTCCACGGAACTTTAGCTGTACCGGCGAGGGCTCCACGGACGGCCCCCAAAACCTTGTATTCACTAAAATTCAGTGTATCTGATGATTCTATGCCCTAATCAATCGATTTCCATCGATACATCACGCAGAATATGTATCCGAGATGTTCTTACAAATCGTTCGTTTCAGACCGTGGAACGGCCAAATATGATGTAAAAACTGTTTCTCTCGCCTTCAAACGCTTAAAAATGCTATTTCTAAGCGAAATACATGTGATTTGAGTGTTTTACAGTAACTGCCACGGAACTTTAGCTGTACCGGCGAGGGCACCACGGACGGCCCCCAAAACCTTGTATTCACTAAAATTCAGTGTATCTGATGATTATATGCCCTAATCAATCGATTTCCATCGATACATCACGCAGAATATGTATCCGAGATGTTCTTACAAATCGTTCGTTTCAGACCGTGGAACGGCCAAATATGATGTAAAAACTGTTTCTCTCGCCTTCAAACGCTTAAAAATGCTATTTCTAAGCGAAATACATGTGATTTGAGTGTTTTACAGTAACTGCCACGGAACTTTAGCTGTACCGGCGAGGGCACCACAAACGGCCCCCAAAACCTTGTATTTACTAAAATTCAGTGTATCTGATGATTCTATGCCCTAATCAATCGATTTCCATCGATACATCACGCAGAATATGTATCCGAGATGTTCTTACAAATCGTTCGTTTCAGACCGTGGAACGGCCAAATATGATGTAAAAACTGTTTCTCTCGCCTTCAAACGCTTAAAACTGCTATTTCTAAGCGAAATACATGTGATTTGAGTGTTTTACAGTAACTGCCACGGAACTTTAGCTGTACCGGCGAGGGCACCACAAACGGCCCCCAAATCCTTGTATTTACTAAAATTCAGTGTATCTGATGATTCTATGCCCTAATCAATCGATTTCCATCGATACATCACGCAGAATATGTATCCGAGATGTTCTTACAAATCGTTCGTTTCAGACCGTGGAACGGCCAAATATGATGTAAAAACTGTTTCTCTCGCCTTCAAACGCTTAAAACTGCTATTTCTAAGCGAAATACATGTGATTTGAGTGTTTTACAGTAACTTCCACAGAACTTTAGCTGCACCGGCGAGGACACCACGGAGGGCCCCCAAAACCTTGTATTCACTAAAATTCAGTGTATCTGATGATTCTATGCCCTAATCAATTGATTTCCATCGATACATCACGCAGAATATGTATCCGAGATGTGCTTACAAATCGTTCGTTTCAGATCGTGAAACGGCCAAATATGATGTAAAAACTGTTTCTCTCGCCTTCAAACGCTTCAAAATGCTATTTCTAAGCGAAATACATGTGATTTGAGTGTTTTACAGTAACTTCCACAGAACTTTAGCTGCACCGCGAGGACACCACGGAGGGCCCCCAAAACCTTGTATTCAATAAAATTCAGTGTATCTGATGATTCTATGCCCTAATCAATCGATTTCCATCGATACATCACGCAGAATATGTATCCGAGATGTGCTTACAAATCGTTCGTTTCAGATCGTGAAACGGCCAAATATGATGTAAAAACTGTTTCTCTCGCCTTCAAACGCTTAAAAATGCTATTTCTAAGCGAAATACATGTGATTTGAGTGTTTTACAGTAACTGCCACGGAACTTTAGCTGTACCGGCGAGGGCACCACGGACGGCCCCCAAAACCTTGTATTCACTAAAATTCAGTGTATCTGATGATTATATGCCCTAATCAATCGATTTCCATCGATACATCACGCAGAATATGTATCCGAGATGTTCTTACAAATCGTTCGTTTCAGACCGTGGAACGGCCAAATATGATATAAAAACTGTTTCTCTCGCCTTCAAACGCTTAAAAATGCTATTTCTAAGCGACATACATGTGATTTGAGAGTTTACAGTAACTGCCACGGAACTTTAGCTGTACCGGCGAGGGCACCACGGACTGCCCCCAAAACCTTGTATTCACTAAAATTCAGTGTATCTGATGATTCTATGCCCTAATCAATCGATTTCCATCGATACATCACGCAGAATATGTATCCGAGATGTTCTTACAAATCGTTCGTTTCAGACCGTGAAACGGCCAAATATGATGTAAAAACTGCTTCTCTCGCCTTCAAACGCTTCAAAATGCTATTTCTAAGCGAAATACATGTGATTTGAGTGTTTTACAGTAACTTCCACGAAACTTTAGCTGCACCGGCGAGGACACCACGGAGGGCCCCCAAAACCTTGTATTCATTAAAATTTAGTTTATCTGATGATTCTATGCCCTAATCAATCGATTTCCATCGATACATCACGCAGAATATGTATCCGAGATGTTCTTACAAATCGTTCGTTTCAGACCGTGGAACGGCCAAATATGATGTAAAAACTGTTTCTCTCGCCTTCAAACACTTAAAAATGCTATTTCTAAGCGAAATACATGTGAATTGAGTGTTTTACAGTAACTGCCACGGAACTTTAGCTGTACCGGCGAGGGCACCACGGACGGTACCCAAAACCTTGTATTCACTAAAATTCAGTGTATCTGATGATTCTATGCCCTAATCAATCGATTTCCATCGATACATCACGCAGAATATGTATCCGAGATTTTCTTACAAATCGTTCGTTTCCGACTGTGAAACGGCCAAATATGATGTAAAAACTGTTTCTCTCGCCTTCAAACGCTTCAAAATGCTATTTCTAAGCGAAATACATGTGATTTGAGTGTTTTACAGTAACTTCCACGAAACTTTAGCTGTACCGGCGAGGGCACCACGGACGGCCCCCAAAACCTTGTATTCATTGAAATTCAGTGTATCTGATGATTCTATGCCCTAATCAATCGATTTCCATCGATACATCACGCAGAATATGTATCCGAGATGTTCTTACAAATCGTTCGTTTCAGACCGTAAAACGGCCAAATATGATATAAAAAATGTTTCTCTCGCCTTCAAACGCTTATAACTGCTATTTCTAAGCGAAATACATGTGATTTGAGTGTTTTACAGTAACTTCCACGTAACTTTAGCTGTACCGGCGAGGGCACCACGGACGGCCCCCAAAACCTTGTAATCACTAAAATTCAGTGTATCTGATGATTCTATGCCCTAATCAATCGATTTCCATCGATACATCACGCAGAATATGTATCCGAGATGTTCTTACAAATCGTTCGTTTCAGATCGTGAAATGGCCAAATATGATGTAAAAACTGTTTCTCTCGCCTTCAAACGCTTCAAAATGCTATTTCTAAGCGAAATACATGTGATTTGAGTGTTTTACAGTAACTTCCACGAAACTTTAGCTGCACCGGCGAGGACACCACGGAGGGCCCCCAAAACCTTGTATTCACTAAAATTCAGAGTACCTGATGATTCTATGCCCTAATCAATCGATTTCCATCGATACATCACGCAGAATATGTATCCGAGATGTTCTTACAAATCGTTCGTTTCAGACCGTAAAACGGCCAAATATGATATAAAAAATGTTTCTCTCGCCTTCAAACGCTTATAACTGCTATTTCTAAGCGAAATACATGTGATTTGTGTATTTTACAGTAACTTCCACGGAACTTTAGCTGTACCGGCGAGGGCACCACGGACGGCCCCCAAAACCTTGTATTCACTAAAATTCAGTGTATCTGATGATTCTATGCCCTAATCAATCGATTTCCATCGATACATCACGCAGAATATGTATCCGAGATCTTCTTACAAATCGTTCGTTTCAGACCGTGAAACGGCCAAATATGATGTAAAAACTGTTTCTCTCGCCATCAAACGCTTCAAAATGCTATTTCTAAGCGAAATACATGTGATTTGAGTGTTTTACAGTAACTTCCACGGAACTTTAGCTGTACCGGCGAGGGCACCACGGACGGCCCCCAAAACCTTGTATTCACTAAAATTCAGTGTATCTGATGATTCTATGCCCTAATCAATCGATTTCCATCGATACATCACGCAGAATATGTATCCGAGATGTTCTTACAAATCGTTCGTTTCAGAATGTGGAACGGCCAAATATGATGTAAAAACTGTTTCTCTCGCCTTCAAACGCTTAAAAATGCTATTTCTAAGCGAAATATATGCGATTTGAGTGTTTTACAGTAACTGCCACGGAACTTTAGCTGTACCGGCGAGGGCACCACGGACGGCCCCCAAAACCTTGTATTCACTAAAATTCAGTGTATCTGATGATTCTATGCCCTAATCAATCGATTTCCATCGATACATCACGCAGAATATGTATCCGAGATGTTCTTACAAATCGTTCGTTTCAGACCGTGGAACGGCCAAATATGATGTAAAAACTATTTCTCTCGCCTTCAAACGCTTAAAAATGCTATTTCTAAGCGAAATACATGTGATTTGAGTGTTTTACAGTAACTGCCACGGAACTTTAGCTGTACCGGCGAGGGCACCACAAACGGCCCCCAAAACCTTGTATTTACTAAAATTCAGTGTATCTGATGATTCTATGCCCTAATCAATCGATTTCCATCGATACATCACGCAGAATATGTATCCGAGATGTTCTTACAAATCGTTCGTTTCAGACCGTGGAACGGCCAAATATGATGTAAAAACTGTTTCTCTCGCCTTCAAACGCTTAAAACTGCTATTTCTAAGCGAAATACATGTGATTTGAGTGTTTTACAGTAACTGCCACGGAACTTTAGCTGTACCGGCGAGGGCACCACAAACGGCCCCCAAATCCTTGTATTTACTAAAATTCAGTGTATCTGATGATTCTATGCCCTAATCAATCGATTTCCATCGATACATCACGCAGAATATGTATCCGAGATGTTCTTACAAATCGTTCGTTTCAGACCGTGGAACGGCCAAATATGATGTAAAAACTGTTTCTCTCGCCTTCAAACGCTTAAAACTGCTATTTCTAAGCGAAATACATGTGATTTGAGTGTTTTACAGTAACTTCCACAGAACTTTAGCTGCACCGGCGAGGACACCACGGAGGGCCCCCAAAACCTTGTATTCACTAAAATTCAGTGTATCTGATGATTCTATGCCCTAATCAATCGATTTCCATCGATACATCACGCAGAATATGTATCCGAGATGTGCTTACAAATCGTTCGTTTCAGATCGTGAAACGGCCAAATATGATGTAAAAACTGTTTCTCTCGCCTTCAAACGCTTCAAAATGCTATTTCTAAGCGAAATACATGTGATTTGAGTGTTTTACAGTAACTTCCACAGAACTTTAGCTGCACCGGCGAGGACACCACGGAGGGCCCCCAAAACCTTGTATTCAATAAAATTCAGTGTATCTGATGATTCTATGCCCTAATCAATCGATTTCCATCGATACATCACGCAGAATATGTATCCGAGATGTGCTTACAAATCGTTCGTTTCAGATCGTGAAACGGCCAAATATGATGTAAAAACTGTTTCTCTCGCCTTCAAACGCTTAAAAATGCTATTTCTAAGCGAAATACATGTGATTTGAGTGTTTTACAGTAACTGCCACGGAACTTTAGCTGTACCGGCGAGGGCACCACGGACGGCCCCCAAAACCTTGTATTCACTAAAATTCAGTGTATCTGATGATTATATGCCCTAATCAATCGATTTCCATCGATACATCACGCAGAATATGTATCCGAGATGTTCTTACAAATCGTTCGTTTCAGACCGTGGAACGGCCAAATATGATATAAAAACTGTTTCTCTCGCCTTCAAACGCTTAAAAATGCTATTTCTAAGCGACATACATGTGATTTGAGAGTTTACAGTAACTGCCACGGAACTTTAGCTGTACCGGCGAGGGCACCACGGACTGCCCCCAAAACCTTGTATTCACTAAAATTCAGTGTATCTGATGATTCTATGCCCTAATCAATCGATTTCCATCGATACATCACGCAGAATATGTATCCGAGATGTTCTTACAAATCGTTCGTTTCAGACCGTGAAACGGCCAAATATGATGTAAAAACTGCTTCTCTCGCCTTCAAACGCTTCAAAATGCTATTTCTAAGCGAAATACATGTGATTTGAGTGTTTTACAGTAACTTCCACGAAACTTTAGCTGCACCGGCGAGGACACCACGGAGGGCCCCCAAAACCTTGTATTCATTAAAATTTAGTTTATCTGATGATTCTATGCCCTAATCAATCGATTTCCATCGATACATCACGCAGAATATGTATCCGAGATGTTCTTACAAATCGTTCGTTTCAGACCGTGGAACGGCCAAATATGATGTAAAAACTGTTTCTCTCGCCTTCAAACGCTTAAAACTGCTATTTCTAAGCGAAATACATGTGATTTGAGTGTTTTACAGTAACTTCCACAGAACTTTAGCTGCACCGGCGAGGACACCACGGAGGGCCCCCAAAACCTTGTATTCACTAAAATTCAGTGTATCTGATGATTCTATGCCCTAATCAATCGATTTCCATCGATACATCACGCAGAATATGTATCCGAGATGTGCTTACAAATCGTTCGTTTCAGATCGTGAAACGGCCAAATATGATGTAAAAACTGTTTCTCTCGCCTTCAAACGCTTCAAAATGCTATTTCTAAGCGAAATACATGTGATTTGAGTGTTTTACAGTAACTTCCACAGAACTTTAGCTGCACCGGCGAGGACACCACGGAGGGCCCCCAAAACCTTGTATTCAATAAAATTCAGTGTATCTGATGATTCTATGCCCTAATCAATCGATTTCCATCGATACATCACGCAGAATATGTATCCGAGATGTGCTTACAAATCGTTCGTTTCAGATCGTGAAATGGCCAAATATGATGTAAAAACTGTTTCTCTCGCCTTCAAACGCTTAAAAATGCTATTTCTAAGCGAAATACATGTGATTTGAGTGTTTTACAGTAACTGCCACGGAACTTTAGCTGTACCGGCGAGGGCACCACGGACGGCCCCCAAAACCTTGTATTCACTAAAATTCAGTGTATCTGATGATTATATGCCCTAATCAATCGATTTCCATCGATACATCACGCAGAATATGTATCCGAGATGTTCTTACAAATCGTTCGTTTCAGACCGTGGAACGGCCAAATATGATATAAAAACTGTTTCTCTCGCCTTCAAACGCTTAAAAATGCTATTTCTAAGCGACATACATGTGATTTGAGAGTTTACAGTAACTGCCACGGAACTTTAGCTGTACCGGCGAGGGCACCACGGACTGCCCCCAAAACCTTGTATTCACTAAAATTCAGTGTATCTGATGATTCTATGCCCTAATCAATCGATTTCCATCGATACATCACGCAGAATATGTATCCGAGATGTTCTTACAAATCGTTCGTTTCAGACCGTGAAACGGCCAAATATGATGTAAAAACTGCTTCTCTCGCCTTCAAACGCTTCAAAATGCTATTTCTAAGCGAAATACATGTGATTTGAGTGTTTTACAGTAACTTCCACGAAACTTTAGCTGCACCGGCGAGGACACCACGGAGGGCCCCCAAAACCTTGTATTCATTAAAATTTAGTTTATCTGATGATTCTATGCCCTAATCAATCGATTTCCATCGATACATCACGCAGAATATGTATCCGAGATGTTCTTACAAATCGTTCGTTTCAGACCGTGGAACGGCCAAATATGATGTAAAAACTGTTTCTCTCGCCTTCAAACACTTAAAAATGCTATTTCTAAGCGAAATACATGTGAATTGAGTGTTTTACAGTAACTGCCACGGAACTTTAGCTGTACCGGCGAGGGCACCACGGACGGTACCCAAAACCTTGTATTCACTAAAATTCAGTGTATCTGATGATTCTATGCCCTAATCAATCGATTTCCATCGATACATCACGCAGAATATGTATCCGAGATTTTCTTACAAATAGTTCGTTTCCGACTGTGAAACGGCCAAATATGATGTAAAAACTGTTTCTCTCGCCTTCAAACGCTTCAAAATGCTATTTCTAAGCGAAATACATGTGATTTGAGTGTTTTACAGTAACTTCCACGAAACTTTAGCTGTACCGGCGAGGGCACCACGGACGGCCCCCAAAACCTTGTATTCATTGAAATTCAGTGTATCTGATGATTCTATGCCCTAATCAATCGATTTCCATCGATACATCACGCAGAATATGTATCCGAGATGTTCTTACAAATCGTTCGTTTCAGACCGTAAAACGGCCAAATATGATATAAAAAATGTTTCTCTCGCCTTCAAACGCTTATAACTGCTATTTCTAAGCGAAATACATGTGATTTGAGTGTTTTACAGTAACTTCCACGTAACTTTAGCTGTACCGGCGAGGGCACCACGGACGGCCCCCAAAACCTTGTAATCACTAAAATTCAGTGTATCTGATGATTCTATGCCCTAATCAATCGATTTCCATCGATACATCACGCAGAATATGTATCCGAGATGTTCTTACAAATCGTTCGTTTCAGACCGTGGAACGGCCAAATATGATGTAAAAACTGTTTCTCTCGCCTTCAAACGCTTAAAACTGCTATTTCTAAGCGAAATACATGTGATTTGAGTGTTTTACAGTACCTTCCACGGAACTTTAGCTGTACCGGCGAGGGCACCACGTACGGCCCCCAAAACCTTGTATTCACTAAAATTCAGTGTATCTGATGATTCTATGCCCTAATCAATCGATTTCCATCGATACATCACGCAGAATATGTATCCGAGATGTTCTTACAAATCGTTCGTTTCAGACCGTGAAATGGCCAAATATGATGTAAAAACTGTTTCTCTCGCCTTCAAACGCTTCAAAATGCTATTTCTAAGCGAAATACATGTGATTTGAGTGTTTTACAGTAACTTCCACGAAACTTTAGCTGCACCGGCGAGGACACCACGGAGGGCCCCCAAAACCTTGTATTCACTAAAATTCAGAGTACCTGATGATTCTATGCCCTAATCAATCGATTTCCATCGATACATCACGCAGAATATGTATCCGAGATGTTCTTACAAATCGTTCGTTTCAGACCGTAAAACGGCCAAATATGATATAAAAAATGTTTCTCTCGCCTTCAAACGCTTATAACTGCTATTTCTAAGCGAAATACATGTGATTTGTGTATTTTACAGTAACTTCCACGGAACTTTAGCTGTACCGGCGAGGGCACCACGGACGGCCCCCAAAACCTTGTATTCACTAAAATTCAGTGTATCTGATGATTCTATGCCCTAATCAATCGATTTCCATCGATACATCACGCAGAATATGTATCCGAGATCTTCTTACAAATCGTTCGTTTCAGACCGTGAAACGGCCAAATATGATGTAAAAACTGTTTCTCTCGCCATCAAACGCTTCAAAATGCTATTTCTAAGCGAAATACATGTGATTTGAGTGTTTTACAGTAACTTCCACGGAACTTTAGCTGTACCGGCGAGGGCACCACGGACGGCCCCCAAAACCTTGTATTCACTAAAATTCAGTGTATCTGATGATTCTATGCCCTAATCAATCGATTTCCATCGATACATCACGCAGAATATGTATCCGAGATGTTCTTACAAATCGTTCGTTTCAGACCGTAAAACGGCCAAATATGATGTAAAAACTGTTTCTCTCGCCTTCAAACGCTTAAAACTGCTATTTCTAAGCGAAATATATGTGATTTGAGTGTTTTACAGTAACTTCCACAGAACTTTAGCTGCACCGGCGAGGGCAAAACGTATGGCTCCCAAAACCTTGTATTCACTAAAATTCAGTGTATCTGATGATTCTATGCCCTAGTCAATCGATTTCCATCGATACATCACGCAGAATATGTATCCGAGATGTTCTTACAAATCGTTCGTTTCAGACCGTAAAACGGCCAAATATGATATAAAAAATGTTTCTCTCGCCTTCAAACGCTTATAACTGCTATTTCTATGCGAAATACATGTGATTTGAGTGTTTTACAGTAACTGCCACGGAACTTTAGCTGTACCGGCGAGGGCACCACGGACGGCCCCCAAAACCTTGTATTCACTAAAATTCAGTGTATCTGATGATTCTATGCCCTAATCAATCGATTTCCATCGATACATCACGCAGAATATGTATCCGAGATCTTCTTACAAATCGTTCGTTTCAGACCGTGAAACGGCCAAATATGATGTAAAAACTGTTTCTCTCGCCATCAAACGCTTCAAAATTCTATTTCTAAGCGAAATACATGTGATTTGAGTGTTTTACAGTAACTTCCACGGAACTTTAGCTGTACCGGCAAGGGCACCACGGACGGCCCCCAAAACCTTGTATTCACTAAAATTCAGTGTATCTGATGATTCTATGCCCTAATCAATCGATTTCCATCGATACATCACGCAGAATATGTATCCGAGATGTTCTTACAAATCGTTCGTTTCAGAACGTGGAACGGCCAAATATGATGTAAAAATTGTTTCTCTCACCTTCAAACGCTTAAAAATGCTATTTCTAAGCGAAATATATGTGATTTGAGTGTTTTACAGTAACTGCCACGAAACTTTAGCTGTACCGGCGAGGGCACCACGGACGGCCCCCAAAACCTTGTATTCAATAAAATTCAGTGTATCTGATGATTCTATGCCCTAATCAATCGATTTCCATCGATACATCACGCAGAATATGTATCCGAGATGTTCTTACAAATCGTTCGTTTCAGTCCGTAAAACGGCCAAATATGATATAAAAACTGTTTCTCTCGCCTTCAAACGCTTAAAACTGCTATTTCTAAGCGAAATATATGTGATTTGAGTGTTTTACAGTAACTTCCACAGAACTTTAGCTGCACCGGCGAGGGCAAAACGGAGGGCTCCCAAAACCTTCTATTCACTAAAATTCAGTGTATCTGATGATTCTATGCCCTAATCAATCGATTTCCATCGATACATCACGCAGAATATGTATCCGAGATGTTCTTACAAATCGTTCGTTTCAGACCGTGAAACGGCCAAATATGATGTAAAAACTGTTTCTCTCGCCTTCAAACGCTTAAAAATGCTATTTCTTAGCGAAATACATGTGATTTGAGTGTTTTACTGTAACTGCCACGGAACTTTAGCTGTACCGGCGAGGGCACCACGGACGGCCCCCAAAACCTTGTATTCACTAAAATTCAGTGTATCTGATGATTCTATGCCCTAATCAATCGATTTCCATCGATACATCACGCAGAATATGTATCCGAGATGTTCTTACAAATCGTTCGTTTCAGACCGTGGAACGGCCAAATATGATGTAAAAACTGTTTCTCTCGCCTTCAAACGCTTAATAATGTTATTTCTAAGCGAAATACATGTGATTTGAGTGTTTTACAGTAACTGCCACGGAACTTTAGCTGTACCGGCGAGGGCACCACGGACGGCCCCCAAAACCTTGTATTCACTAAAATTCAGTGTATCTGATGATTCTATGCCCTAATCAATCGATTTCCATCGATACATCACGCAGAATATGTATGCGAGATGTTCTTACAAATCGTTCGTTTCAGACCGTGAAACGGCCAAATATGATGTAAAAACTGTTTCTCTCGCCTTCAAACGCTTCAAAATGCTATTTCTAAGCGAAACACATGTGATTTGAGTGTTTTACAGTAACTTCCACGGAACTTTAGCTGTACCGGCGAGGGCACCACGGACGACCCCCAAAACCTTGTATTCACTAAAATTCAGTGTATCTGATGAATCTATGCCCTAATCAATCGATTTCCATCGATACATCACGCAGAATATGTATCCGAGATGTTCTTACAAATCGTTCGTTTCAGACCGTGGAACGGCCAAATATGATGTAAAAACTGTTTCTCTCGCCTTCAAACGCTTAAAAATGCTATTTCTAAGCGAAATACATGTGATTTGAGTGTTTTACAGTAACTGCCACGGAACTTTAGCTGTACCGGCGAGGGCAACGGACGGCCCCCAAAACCTTGTATTCACTGAAATTCAGTGTATCTGATGATTCTATGCCCTAATCAATCGATTTCCATCGATACATCACGCAGAATATGTATCCGAGATGTTCTTACAAATCGTTCGTTTCAGACCGTGAAACGGCCAAATATGTTGTAAAAACTGTTTCTCTCGCCTTCAAACGCTTCAAAATGCTATTTCTAAGCGAAATATATGTGATTTGAGTGTTTTACAGTAACTTCCACGGAACTTTAGCTGTACCGGCGAGGGCACCACGGACGGCCCCCAAAACCTTGTATTCACTAAAATTCAGTGTATCTGATGATTCTATGCCCTAATCAATCGATTTCCATCGATACATCACGCAGAATATGTATCCGAGATGTTCTTACAAATCGTTCGTTTCAAATCGTGAAATGGCCAAATATGATGTAAAATCTGTTTCTCTCGCCTTCAAACGCTTAAAAATGCTATTTCTAAGCGAAATACATGTGATATGAGTGTTTTACAGTAACTTCCACGAAACTTTAGCTGCACCGGCGAGGGCAACGGACGGCCCCCAAAACCTTGTATTCACTGAAATTCAGTGTATCTGATGATTCTATGCCCTAATCAATCGATTTCCATCGATACATCACGCAGAATATGTATCCGAGATGTTCTTACAAATCGTTCGTTTCAGACCGTGAAACGGCCAAATATGTTGTAAAAACTGTTTCTCTCGCCTTCAAACGCTTAAAAATGCTATTTCTAAGCGAAATACATGTGATTTGAGTGTTTTACAGTAACTTCCACGAAACTTTAGCTGCACCGGCGAGGACACCACGGAGGGCCCCCAAAACCTTGTATGCACTAAAATTCAGTGTATCTGATGATTCTATGCCCTAATCAATCGATTTCCATCGATACATCACGCAGAATAAGTATCCGAGATGTTCTTACAAATCGTTCGTTTCAGACCGTAAAACGGCCAAATATGATGTAAAAACTGTTTCTCTCGCCTTCAAACGCTTAAAAATGCTATTTCTAAGCGAAGTACATATGATTTGAGTGTTTTACAGTAACTGCCACGGAACTTTAGCTGTACCGGCGAGGGCACCACGGACAGCCCCCAAAACCTTGTATTCACTAAAATTCAGTGTATCTGATGATTCTATACCCTAATCAATCGATTTCCATCGATACATCACGCAGAATATGTATCCGAGATGATCTTACAAATCGTTCGTTTCAGACCGTAAAACGGCCAAATATGATGTAAAAACTTTTTCTCTCGCCTTCAAACGCTTAAAACTGCTTTTTCTAAGCGATATATATGTGATTTGAGTGTTTTACAGTAACTTCCACAGAACTTTAGCTGCACCGGCGAGGGCAAAACGGAGGGCCCCCAAAACCTTGTATTCACTAAAATTCAGTGTATCTGATGATTCTATGCCCTAATCAATCGATTTCCAACGATACATCACGCAGAATATGTATCCAGATGTTCTTACAAATCGTTCGTTTCAGATCGTGAAACGGCCAAATATGATGTAAAAACTGTTTCTCTCGCCTTCAAACGCTTCAAAATGCTATTTCTAAGCGAAATACATGTGATTTGAGTGTTTTACAGTAACTTCCACGAAACTTTAGCTGCACCGGCGAGGACACCACGGAGGGCCCCCAAAACCTTGTATTCACTAAAATTCAGTGTATCTGATGAATGTATGCCCTAATCAATCGATTTCCATCGATACATCACGCAGAATATGTATCCGAGATGTTCTTACAAATCGTTCGTTTCAGACCGTGGAACGGCCAAATATGATGTAAAAACTGTTTCTCTCGCCTTCAAACGCTTCAAAATGCTATTTCTAAGCGAAATACATGTGATTTGAGTGTTTTACAGTAACTTCCACGGATCTTTAGCTGTCCCGGCGAGGGCACCACGGACGGCCCCCAAAACCTTGTATTCACTAAAATTCAGTGTATATGATGATTCTATGCCCTAATCAATCGATTTCCGTCGATACATCACGCAGAATATGTATCCGAGATGTTCTTACAAATCGTTCGTTTCAGACAGTGGAACGGCCAAATATGATGTAAAAACTGTTTCTCTCGCCTTCAAACGCTTAAAAATGCTATTTCTAAGCGAAATATATGTGATTTGAGTGTTTTACAGTAACTTCCACAGAACTTTAGCTGCACCGGCGAGGAAAAAACGGAGGGCCCCCAAAACCTTGTATTCACTAAAATTCAGTGTATCTGATGATTCTATGCCCTAATCAATCGATTTCCATCGATACATCACGCAGAATATGTATCCGAGATGTTCTTACAAATCGTTCGTTTCAGACCGTGAAACGGCCAAATATGATGTAAAAACTGTTTCTCTCGCCTTCAAACGCTTCAAAATGCTATTTCTAAGCGAAATACATGTGATTTGAGTGTTTTACAGTAACTGCCACGGAACTTTAGCTGTACCGGCGAGGGCACCACGGATGGCCCCCAAAACCTTGTATTTACTAAAATTCAGTGTATCTGATGATTCTATGCCCTAATCAATCGATTTCCATCGATACATCACGCAGAATATGTATCCGAGATGTTCTTACAAATCGTTCGTTTCAGATCGTGAAACGGCCAAATATGATGTAAAAACTGTTTCTCTCGCCTTCAAACGCTTCAAAATGCTATTTCTAAGCGAAATACATGTGATTTGAGTGTTTTACAGTAACTTCCACGAAACTTTAGCTGCACCGGCGAGGACACCACGGAGGGCCCCCAAAACCTTGTATTCACTAAAATTCAGTGTATCTGATGATTTTATGCCCTAATCAATCGATTTCCATCGATACATCACGCAGAATATGTATCCGAGATGTTCTTACAAATCGTTCGTTTCAGACCGTGAAACGGCCAAATATGATGTAAAAACTATTTCTCTCGCCTTCAAACGCTTAAAATGCTATTTCTAAGCGAAATACATGTGATTTGAGTGTTTTACAGTAACTTCCACGGAACTTTAGCTGTACCGGCGAGGGCACCACGGACGGCCCCCAAAACCTTGTATTCACTAAAATTCAGTGTATCTGATGAATGTATGCCCTAATCAATCGATTTCCATCGATACATCACGCAGAATATGTATCCGAGATGTTCTTACAAATCGTTCGTTTCAGATCGTGAAACGGCCAAATATGATGTAAAAACTGTTTCTCTCGCCTTCAAACGCTTAAAACTGCTATGTCTAAGCGAAATACATGTGATTTGAGTGTTTTACAGTAACTTCCACGGAACTTTAGCTGTACCGGCGAGGGCACCACGGACAGCCCCCAAAACCTTGTATTCACTAAAATTCAGTGTATCTGATGATTCTATGCCCTAATCAATCGATTTCCATCGATACATCACGCAGAATATGTATCCGAGATGTTCTTACAAATCGTTCTTTTCAGACCGTGAAGCGGCCAAATATGATGTAAAAACTGTTTCTCTCGCCTTCAAACGCTTAAAAATGCTATTTCTAAGCGAAATATATGTGATTTGAGTGTTTTACAGTAACTTCCACAGAACTTTAGCTGCACCGGCGAGGGCAAAACGGAGGGCCCCCAAAACCTTGTATTCACTAAAATTCAGTGTATCTGATGATTCTATGCCCTAATCAATCGATTTCCATCGATACATCACGCAGAATATGTATCCGAGATGTTCTTACAAATCGTTCTTTTCAGACCGTGAAACGGCCAAATATGATGTAAAAACTATTTCTCTCGCCTTCAAACGCTTAAAAATGCTATTTCTAAGCGCAATATATGTGATTTGAGTGTTTTACAGTAACTTCCACAGAACTTTAGCTGCACCGGCGAGGGCAAAACGGAGGGCCCCCAAAACCTTGTATTCACTAAAATTCAGTGTATCTGATGATTTTATGCCCTAATCAATCGATTTCCATCGATACATCACGCAGAATATGTATCCGAGATGTTCTTACAAATCGTTCGTTTCAGACCGTGAAGCGGCCAAATATGATGTAAAAACTATTTCTCTCGCCTTCAAACGCTTCAAAATGCTATTTCTAAGCGAAATACATGTGATTTGAGTGTTTTACAGTAACTTCCACGGAACTTTAGCTGTACCGGCGAGGGCACCACGGACGGCCCCCAAAACCTTGTATTCACTAAAATACAGTGTATCTGATGATTCTATGCCCTAATCAATCGATTTCTTACAAATCGTTCGTTTCAGACCGTGGTACGGCCAAATATGATGTAAAAACTGTTTCTCTCGCCTTCAAACGCTTAAAAATGCTATTTCTAAGCGAAATACATGTGATTTGAGTGTTTTACAGTAACTGCCACGGAACTTTAGCTGTACCGGCGAGGGCACCACGGACGGCCACCAAACCCTTGTATTCACTAAAATTCAGTGTATCTGATGATTCTATGCCCTAATCAATCGATTTCCATCGATACATCACGCAGAATATGTATCCGAGATGTTCTTACAAATCGTTCGTTTCAGACCGTAAAACGGCCAAATATGATGTAAAAACTGTTTCTCTCGCCTTCAAACGCTTAAAACTGCTATTTCTAAGCGAAATATATGTGATTTGACTGTTTTACAGTAACTTCCACAGAACTTTAGCTGCACCGGCGAGGGCAAAACGGAGAGCCCCCAAAACCTTTTATTCACTAAAATTCAGTGTATCTGATGATTCTATGCCCTAATCAATCGATTTCCATCGATACATCACGCAGAATATGTATCCGAGATGTTCTTACAAATCGTTCGTTTCAGACCGTGAAACGGCCAAATATGATGTAAAAACTGTTTCTCTCGCCTTCAAACGCTTCAAAATGCTATTTCTAAGCGAAATACATGTGATTTGAGTGTTTTACAGTAACTTCCACGGAACTTTAGCTGTACCGGCGAGGGCACCACGGACGGCCCCCAAAACCTTGTATTCACTAAAATTCAGTGTATCTGATAATTCTATGCCCTAATCAATCGATTTCCATCGATACATCACGCAGAATATGTATCCGAGATGTTCTTACAAATCGTTCGTGTCAGACCGTGGAACGGCCAAATACGATGTAAAAACTGTTTCTCTCGCCTTCAAACACTTAAAAATGCTATTTCTAAGCGAAATACATGTGATTTGAGTGTTTTACAGTAACTGCCACGGAACTTTAGCTGTACCGGCGAGGGCACCACGGACGGCCCCCAAAACCTTGTATTCACTAAAATGTATCTGATGATTCTATGTCCTAATCAATCGATTTCCATCGATACATCACGCAGAATATGTATCCGAGATGTTCTTAAAAATCGTTCGTTTCAGACCGTGGAACGGCCAAATATGATGTAAAAACTGTTTCTCTCGCCTTCAAACGCTTAAAAATGCTATTTCTAAGCGAAATACATATGATTTGAGTGTTTTACAGTAACTTCCACGGAACTTTAGCTGTACCGGCGAGGGTACCACGGACGGCCCCCAAAACCTTGTATTCACTAAAATTCAGTGTATCTGATGATTCTATGCCCTAATCAATCGATTTCCATCGATACATCACGCAGAATATGTATCCGAGATGTTCTTACAAATCGTTCGTTTCAGACCGTAAAACGGCCAAATATGATGTAAAAACTGTTTCTCTCGCCTTCAAACGCTTAAAACTGCTATTTCTAAGCGAAATATATGTCATTTGAGTGTTTTACAGTAACTTCCACAGAACTTTAGCTGCACCGGCGAGGGCAAAACGGAGGGCCCCCAAAACCTTGTATTCACTAAAATTCAGTGTATCTGATGATTCTATGCCCTAATCAATCGATTTCCATCGATACATCACGCAGAATATGTATCCGAGATGTTCTTACAAATCGTTCGTTTCAGACCGTGAAACGGCCAAATATGATGTAAAAACTGTTTCTCTCGCCTTCAAACGCTTCAAAATGCTATTTCTAAGCGAAATACATGTGATTTGAGTGTTTTACAGTAACTTCCACGGAACTTTAGCTGTGCCGGCGAGGACACCACGGACGGCCCCCAAAACCTTGTATTCACTAAAATTCAGTGTACCTGATGATTCTATGCCCTAATCAATCGATTTCCATCGATACATCACGCAGAATATGTATCCGAGATGTTCTTACAAATCGTTTGTTTCAGACCGTGGAACGGCCAAATATGATGTAAAAACTGTTTCTCTCGCCTTCAAACGCTTAAAAATGCTATTTCTAAGCGAAATACTTGTGATTTGAGTGTTTTACAGTAACTGCCACGAAACTTTAGCTGTACCGGCGAGGGCACCACGGACGGCCTCCAAAACCTTGTATTCACTAAAATTCAGTGTATCTGATGATTCTATGCCCTGATCAATCGATTTCCATCGATACATCACGCAGAATATGTATCCGAGATGTTCTTACAAATCGTTCGTTTCAGGCCGTAAAACGGCCAAATATGATGTAAAAACTGTATCTCTTGCCTTCAAACGCTTAAAACTGCTATTTCTAAGCGAAATATATGTGATTTGAGTGTTTTACAGTAACTTCCACAGAACTTTAGCTGCACCGGCGAGGGCAAAACGGAGGGCCCCCAAAACCTTGTATTCACTAAAATTCAGTTTATCTGATGATTCTATGCCCTAATCAATCGATTTCCATCGATACATCACGCAGAATATGTATCCGAGATGTTCTTACAAATCGTTCGTTTCAGACCGTGGAACGGCCAAATATGATGTAAAAACTGTTTCTCTCGCCTTCAAACGCTTAAAAATGCTATTTCTAAGCGAAATACATGTGATTTGAGTGTTTTACAGTAACTTCCACGGAACTTTAGCTGCACCGGCGAGGGCAAAATGGAGGGCCTTCAAAACCTTGTATTCACTAAAATTCAGTGTATCTGATGATTCTATGCCCTAATCAATCGATTTCCATCGATACATCACGCAGAATATGTATCCGAGATGTTCTTACAAATCGTTCGTTTCAGACCGTGGAACGGCCAAATATGATGTAAAAACTGTTTCTCTCGCCTTCAAACGCTTAAAAATGCTATTTCTAAGCGAAATACATGTGATTTGAGTGTTTTACAGTAACTGCCACAGAACTTTAGCTGCACCGGCGAGGGCAAAACGGAGGGCCCCCAAAACCTTGTATTCACTAAAATTCAGATTATCTGATGATTCTATGCCCTAATCAATCGATTTCCATCGATACATCACGCAGAATATGTATCCGAGATGTTCTTACAAATCGTTCGTTTCAGACCGTGAAACGGCCAAATATGATGTAAAAACTGTTTCTCTCGCCTTCAAACGCTTCAAAATGCTATTTCTAAGCCAAATACATGTGATTTGAGTGTTTTACAGTAACTTCCACGGAACTTTAGCTGTGCCGGCGAGGGCACCACGGACGGCCCCCAAAACCTTGTATTCACTAAAATACAGTGTATCTGATGATTCTATGCCCTAATCAATCGATTTCCATCGATACATCACGCAGAATATGTATCCGAGATGCTCTTACAAATCGTTCGTTTCAGACCGTGGAACGGCCAAATATGATGCAAAAACTGTTTCTCGCGCCTTCAAACGCTTAAAAATGCTATTTCTAAGCGAAATACATGTGATTTGAGTGTTTTACAGTTACTGCCACGGATCTTTAGCTGTACCGGCGAGGGCACCACGGACGGCCCCCAAAACCATGTATTCACTAAAATTCAGTGTATCTGATGATTCTATGCCCTAATCAATCGATTTCCATCGATACATCACGCAGAATATGTATTCGAGATGTTCTTACAAATCGTTCGTTTCAGACCGTAAAACGGCCAAATATGATGTAAAAACTGTTTCTCTCGCCTTCAAACGCTTAAAACTGCTATTTCTAAGCGAAATATATGTGATTTGAGTGTTTTACAGTAACTTCCACAGAACTTTAGCTGCACCGGCGAGGGCAAAACGGAGGGCCCCCAAAACCTTGTATTCACTAAAATTCAGTGTATCTGATGATTCTATGCCCTATTCAATCGATTTCCATCGATACATCACGCAGAATATGTATCCGAGATGTTCTTACAAATCGTTCGTTTCAGACCGTGGAACGGCCAAATATGATGTAAAAACTGTTTCTCTCGCCTTCAAACGCTTCAAAATGCTATTTCTAAGCGAAATACATGTGATTTGAGTGTTTTACAGTAACTTCCACGAAACTTTAGCTGTACCGGCGAGGGCACCACGGACGGCCCCCAAAACCTTGTATTCACTAAAATTCATTGTATCTGATGATCCTATGCCGTAATCAATCGATTTCCATCGATACATCACGCAGAATATGTATCCGAGATGTTCTTACAAATCGTTCGTTTCAGACCGTGGAACGGCCAAATATGATGCAAAAACTGTTTCTCTCGCCTTCAAACGCTTAAAAATGCTATTTCTAAGCGAAATACATGTGATTTGAGTGTTTTACAGTAACTGCCACGGAACTTTAGCTGTACCGGCGAGGGCACCACGGACGGCCCCCAAAACCTTGTATTCACTAAAATTCAGTGTATCTGATGATTCTATGCCCTAATCAATCGATTTCCATCGATACATCACGCAGAATATGTATCCGAGATGTTCTTACAAATCGTTCGTTTCAGACCGTAAAACGGCCAAATATGATGTAAAAACTGTTTCTCTCGCCTTCAAACGCTTAAAACTGCTATTTCTAAGCGAAATATATTTCATTTGAGTGTTTTACAGTAACTTCCACAGAACTTTAGCTGCACCGGCGAGGGCAAAACGGAGGGCCCCCAAAACCTTGTATTCACTAAAATTCAGTGTATCTGATGATTCTATGCCCTAATCAATCGATTTCCATCGATACATCACGCAGAATATGTATCCGAGATGTTCTTACAAATCGTTCGTTTCAGACCGTGGAACGGCCAAATATGATGTAAAAACTGTTTCTCTCGCCTTCAAACGCTTAAAAATGCTATTTCTAAGCGAAATACATGTGATTTGAGTGTTTTACAGTAACTGCCACGGAACTTTAGCTGTACCGGCGAGGGCACCACGGACGGCCCCCGAAACCTTGTATTCACTAAAATTCAGTGTATCTGATGATTCTATGCCCTAATCAATCGATTTCCATCGATACATCACGCAGAATATGTATCCGAGATGTTCTTACAAATCGTTCGTTTCAGACCGTAAAACGGCCAAATATGATGTAAAAACTGTTTCTCTCGCCTTCAAACGCTTAAAACTGCTATTTCTAAGCGAAATATATGTGATTTGAGTGTTTTACAGTAACTTCCACAGAACTTTAGCTGTACCGGCGAGGGCACCACGGACGGCCCCCGAAACCTTGTATTCACTAAAATTCAGTGTATCTGATGATGCTATGCCCTAATCAATCGATTTCCATCGATACATCACGCAGAATATGTATCCGAGATGTTCTTACAAATCGTTCGTTTCAGACCGTGGAACGGCCAAATATGATGTAAAAACTGTTTCTCTCGCCTTCAAACGCTTAAAAATGCTATTTCTAAGCGAAATACATGTGATTTGAGTGTTTTACAGTAACTGCCGCGGAACTTTAGCTGTACCGGCGAGGGCACCACGGACGGCCCCCAAAACCTTGTATTCACTAAAATTCAGTGTATCTGATGATTCTATGCCCTAATCAATCGATTTACATCGATACATCACGCAGAATATGTATCCGAGATGTTCTTACAAATCGTTCGTTTCAGACCGTAAAACGGCCAAATATGATGTAAAAACTGTTTCTCTCGCCTTCAAACGCTTAAAACTGCTATTTCTAAGCGAAATATATGTGATTTGAGTGTTTTACAGTAACTTCCACAGAACTTTAGCTGCACCGGCGAGGGCACCACGGACGGCCCCCAAAACCTTGTATTCACTAAAATTCAGTGTATCTGATGATTCTATGCCCTATTCAATCGATTTCCATCGATACATCACGCAGAATATGTATCCGAGATGTTCTTACAAATCGTTCGTTTCAGACCGTGGAACGGCCAAATATGATGTAAAAACTGTTTCTCTCGCCTTCAAACGCTTAAAAATGCTATTTCTAAGCGAAATACATGTGATTTGAGTGTTTTACAGTAACTTCCACGAAACTTTAGCTGTACCGGCGAGGGCACCACGGACGGCCCCCAAAACCTTGTATTCACTAAAATTCATTGTAT
Source organism: Harpalus rufipes (assembly GCA_951394225.1). Taxonomy (NCBI): domain Eukaryota; kingdom Metazoa; phylum Arthropoda; class Insecta; order Coleoptera; family Carabidae; genus Harpalus; species Harpalus rufipes. Next base: position 25,682,095 of record OX596284.1, read on the forward strand.
CTGATGATCCTATGCCGTAATCAATCGATTTCCATCGATACATCACGCAGAATATGTATCCGAGATGTTCTTACAAATCGTTCGTTTCAGACCGTGGAACGGCCAAATATGATGCAAAAACTGTTTCTCTCGCCTTCAAACGCTTAAAAATGCTATTTCTAAGCGAAATACATGTGATTTGAGTGTTTTACAGTAACTGCCACGGAACTTTAGCTGTACCGGCGAGGGCACCACGGACGGCCCCCAAAACCTTGTATTCACTAAAATTCAGTGTATCTGATGATTCTATGCCCTAATCAATCGATTTCCATCGATACATCACGCAGAATATGTATCCGAGATGTTCTTACAAATCGTTCGTTTCAGACCGTAAAACGGCCAAATATGATGTAAAAACTGTTTCTCTCGCCTTCAAACGCTTAAAACTGCTATTTCTAAGCGAAATATATTTCATTTGAGTGTTTTACAGTAACTTCCACAGAACTTTAGCTGCACCGGCGAGGGCAAAACGGAGGGCCCCCAAAACCTTGTATTCACTAAAATTCAGTGTATCTGATGATTCTATGCCCTAATCAATCGATTTCCATCGATACATCACGCAGAATATGTATCCGAGATGTTCTTACAAATCGTTCGTTTCAGACCGTGGAACGGCCAAATATGATGTAAAAACTGTTTCTCTCGCCTTCAAACGCTTAAAAATGCTATTTCTAAGCGAAATACATGTGATTTGAGTGTTTTACAGTAACTGCCACGGAACTTTAGCTGTACCGGCGAGGGCACCACGGACGGCCCCCGAAACCTTGTATTCACTAAAATTCAGTGTATCTGATGATTCTATGCCCTAATCAATCGATTTCCATCGATACATCACGCAGAATATGTATCCGAGATGTTCTTACAAATCGTTCGTTTCAGACCGTAAAACGGCCAAATATGATGTAAAAACTGTTTCTCTCGCCTTCAAACGCTTAAAACTGCTATTTCTAAGCGAAATATATGTGATTTGAGTGTTTTACAGTAACTTCCACAGAACTTTAGCTGCACCGGCGAGGGCACCACGGACGGCCCCCAAAACCTTGTATTCACTAAAATTCAGTGTATCTGATGATTCTATGTCCTAATTAATCGATTTCCATCGATACATCACGCAGAATATGTATCCGAGATGTTCTTACAAATCGTTCGTTTCAGACCGTGAAACAGCCAAATATGATGTAAAAACTGTTTCTCTCGCCTTCAAACGCTTCAAAATGCTATTTCTAAGCGAAATACATGTGATTTGAGTGTTTTACAATAACTTCCACGAAACTTTAGCTGCACCGGCGAGGACACCACGGAGGGCCCCCAAAACCTTGTATTCACTAAAATTCAGTGTATCTGATGATGCTATGCCCTAATCAATCGATTTCCATCGATACATCACGCAGAATATGTATCCGAGATGTTCTTACAAATCGTTCGTTTCAGACCGTGGAACGGCCAAATATGATGTAAAAACTGTTTCTCTCGCCTTCAAACGCTTAAAAATGCTATTTCTAAGCGAAATACATGTGATTTGAGTGTTTTACAGTAACTGCCGCGGAACTTTAGCTGTACCGGCGAGGGCACCACGGACGGCCCCCAAAACCTTGTATTCACTAAAATTCAGTGTATCTGATGATTCTATGCCCTAATCAATCGATTTACATCGATACATCACGCAGAATATGTATCCGAGATGTTCTTACAAATCGTTCGTTTCAGACCGTAAAACGGCCAAATATGATGTAAAAACTGTTTCTCTCGCCTTCAAACGCTTAAAACTGCTATTTCTAAGCGAAATATATGTGATTTGAGTGTTTTACAGTAACTTCCACAGAACTTTAGCTGCACCGGCGAGGGCACCACGGACGGCCCCCAAAACCTTGTATTCACTAAAATTCAGTGTATCTGATGATTCTATGCCCTAATCAATCGATTTCCATCGATACATCACGCAGAATATGTATCCGAGATGTTCTTACAAATCGTTCGTTTCAGACCGTGAAACGGCCAAATATGATGTAAAAACTGTTTCTCTCGCCTTCAAACGCTTCAAAATGCTATTTCTAAGCGAAATACATGTGATTTGAGTGTTTTACAGTAACTTCCACGGAACTTTAGCTGTACCGGCGAGGGCACCACGGACGGCCCCCAAAACCTTGTATTCACTAAAATTCAGTGTATCTGATGATTCTATGCCCTAATCAATCGATTTCCATCGATACATCACGCAGAATATGTATCCGAGATGTTCTTACAAATCGTTCGTTTCAGACCGTGAAACGGCCAAATATGATGTAAAAACTGTTTCTCTCGCCTTCAAACGCTTCAAAATGCTATTTCTAAGCGAAATACATGTGATTTGAGTGTTTTACAGTAACTGCCACGGAACTTTAGCTGTACCGGCGAGGGCACCACGGACGGCCCCCAAAACCTTGTATTCACTAAAATTCAGTGTATCTGATGATTCTATGCCCTAATCAATCGATTTCCATCAATACATCACGCAGAATATGTATCCGAGATGTTCTTACAAATCGTTCGTTTCAGACCGTAAAACGGCCATGATGTAAAAACTGTTCTCTCGCCTTCAAACGCTTAAAACTGCAAATTGCTAAACGAAATATATGTGATTTGAGTGTTTTACAGTAACTTCCACAGAACTTTAGCTGCACCGGCGAGGGCAAAACGGAGGGCCCCCAAAACCTTGTATTCACTAAAATTCAGTGTATCTGATGATTCTATGCCCTAATCAATCGATTTCCATCGATACATCACGCAGAATATGTATCCGAGATGTTCTTACAAATCGTTCGTTTCAGACCGTGAAACAGCCAAATATGATGTAAAAACTGTTTCTCTCGCCTTCAAACGCTTCAAAATGCTATTTCTAAGCGAAATACATGTGATTTGAGTGTTTTACAATAACTTCCACGAAACTTTAGCTGCACCGGCGAGGACACCACGGAGGGCCCCCAAAACCTTGTATTCACTAAAATTCAGTGTATCTGATGATTCTATGCCCTAATCAATCGATTTCCATCGATACATCACGCAGAATATGTATCCGAGATGTTCTTACAAATCGTTCGTTTCAGACCGTAAAACGGCCAAATATGATGTAAAAAATGTTTCTCTCGCCTTCAAACGCTTAAAACTGCTATTTCTATGCGAAATACATGTGATTTGAGTGTTTTACAGTAACTTCCACGGAACTTTAGCTGTACCGGCGAGGGCACCACGGACGGTCCCCAAAACCTTGTATTCACTAAAATTCAGTGTATCTGATGATTCTATGCCCTAATCAATCGATTTCCATCGATACATCACGCAGAATATGTATCCGAGATGTTCTTACAAATCGTTCGTTTCAGACCGTGAAACGGCCAAATATGATGTAAAAACTGTTTCTCTCGCCTTCAAACGCTTAAAACTGCTATTTCTAAGCGAAATATATGTGATATGAGTGTTTTACAGTAACTTCCACAGAACTTTAGCTGCACCGGCGAGGGCACCACGGACGGCCCCCAAAACCTTGTATTCACTAAAATTCAGTGTATCTGATGATTCTATGCCCTAATCAATCGATTTCCATCGATACATCACGCAGAATATGTATCCGAGATGTTCTTACAAATCGTTCGTTTCAGACCGTGGAACGGCCAAATATGATGTAAAAACTGTTTCTCTCGCCTTCAAACGCTTAAAACTGCTATTTCTAAGCGAAATACATGAGATTTGAGTGTTTTACAGTAACTTCCACGGAACTTTAGCTGTACCGGCGAGGTCACCACGGACGGCCCCCAAAACCTTGTATGCACTAAAATTCAGTGTATCTGATAATTCTATGCCCTAATCAATCGATTTCCATCGATACATCACGCAGAATATGTGTAAGTTTCAAACTTTATTCTAATTTGAAACTATGGTTGATAGGAATGATGTTAAATAATTCAGACACAAGTTGATGTAGTTAAGAACTGTAATTAATAACGAAAGATTAACAAAACTGTAACATTATAATTAAAGTAACATTCAGTAGTTAATTACCTGAATCAACAATTATGTCGGCTTAGGGATCTATGATCCAATAACAATTAGAATATAATAAATGATAAGATAATCTAGATCGTTCGTAGTTCGTATTACAAGCGAATGTCTTGAGCGCTTGTCGCTGACTGACTCCACTCCGGACGAGGCGTGGCAGCAGTCGTCAAGACGGTTTGTATTGGCTCAGACTCCAGTGGCGGCTCGTTAAAATTATGAGTCGCACAGGAGGCTAAGTTTGGTGAGAATAGCGGCAAACTTACATCCCCCCTTCCCCGAGAGGATTCATGAGGATCAGGATAATAGGGGATCATTTTACTTTTATGAAAAATATTCAAATCTTTCTTTTTTCTTCCGCTGTCTATTTCATAAATGGATTCAGAGAGTTTTTTTATCACCTTGAACGGACCCGTCCGAATTGGATCTAATTTTTTTCTATTCAGTTTGTTACCGTTTTTAATGTAAACTAAATCGTTTTCTTTGTATTCAATTTTTTTGGTGTGCTTATCGTAATGTTTTTTGTTTGCATTATGTGCTCTGTTAGCATTTTGTATTGCTACAGATCTATTAAGTTTTAGATTTTCAATTGTATTTTTGTTTAATTCCCTTGGAATAATTAAGTTATCCATTCCTGTTAATAAATAATTAGGGGAGAAACCCGTTGAGCTGTGTATGGTGTTATTATATTCATGAATACACTGTTCAGCGATTACTGACCAGGGTTTATTTTTGTTTTCATATATCTTGCAACGTATTCTATTTACTAACGTTTGGTTGGTTCGCTCATTTTGTCCGTTGGAAAATGCGCAGTCTACTGCTGTGAAAATCAGTTTTATGTCTTTGTTTTTCAAATAATTTTTGAATTCCGTGGAGTTAATTCCCGGATATTGATCGGATAAAATCGTCTTAATGTTGCCTTTATTCTCAATCGATTTTACCAGGTTTATGAAATCTCTCGCTACCTGCGTTTTTGATGTGTAGATAAACGCGTACCGAGTTAATTGGTCTACCATTAGATGCAAGTACTTTTTTGGGGATCTGCTTCCTGTGAAGCCTCCTATTGTATCTAGCGCTATTATTTCTAATGGTTCTGATGCTGGGCCTAACTGCGATAGCGGAGCTTTAAAGTTACCGAATCTTGTTTTGTTCTTTAAACATGTTTCGCAAGTTCTGCAAATTGTTTTTATATGCTTGTACATATTTTTGAAATAAAATGTTGGTGTAATCGTTAGTGTCATTTGCTTAACACCGATATGACCTTGCGAATCATGTATCTTTCTGAGTAATGAGATACCATAGTCCTCCGTTAACCATATTTTTTCTTTCTTATTTAAAGTTTTGTATATAATTTTATCTTTTATTTTGCAGTATTTATCACACGTTAATTCTTTCTGATTATCTAAAATATTTTGTAATGTTAAAAAATTTACTATTTTTATTTTCGAATCATAATTATCATTTTTTTCAGAAAGGACTGGATTTCTTGAAAGACAATCAGCCTCTGAATTGTTTTTACCTGGATTATAATGAATTTCAAATTCGAACTGTGAAATGTAATTTAGAATGTGGAGTAGTTCTGTATCTTTGCAATTCTTTATATTGAAGTTTTGCAATGGTTCATGATCAGTAAATATTATGAATTTTTGGCCTATTAAATAATATTGCCAATATAATATGGCTTCTTTTATTGCTAGACATTCAATATATATTGCTCTTTTTGTTTTCTGAGACTCAGTGAGTTTTCGCGAAAAATAAAATACCGGTTTAATAGAATTATCTTCTTGAGGTTGTTTTAAAATTGCACCGACTCCTTCTAGGCTAGCGTCTGTGTGAATATATATTGGTTTAGTAGGATTGAGTATTGCTAAAATTGGTGTTGTACAGAGGTAATTTTTTATTGTGTTAAAACTGTCTTTACATTTATTTGACCATATGAATTGAACATTTTTTCTTAAAAGATTATGTAAGGGTTCTAATGTAATCGCGGATCTGGGAATATACTTTAAATAAAAATTAACTTTACCTAAAAATTGTCTGACATGTTTTTACCTCTCGCTAAGAGAGGTATTGGATTCATGCTAAAAATCGCATATCCAGATTTTATTGAATAAGCACGTTTTAAGGTCCCTACAATCCGATTTTAACATTTTTACGATGATGTCTGTGTGTGTGTGTGTGTGTGTGGATGTGTGTGTGTGTGTGTGTGTGTGTGTGTGTGTGTGTGTGTGTGGGATGTTGGAAGGACGGTTACTCAAAAACTATAAGACTTAAAATTTGTTTAACAACGTATTTCCCAATCGGACATTCATGGGAAGATCTGAAAAGGTTTTGGTAATAATTGGACAACCGGAAGTAGAAGATTCTTGAAAAAAAATCTTCTAAATATTATTTTTTGAAAATTTTTCTTGATAATATTAAAGAAAAATAAATTCTCTTTCTGATACATTTAAATATTTTTATATATATTTTATAGATTTAGAGATAAAAAGAATATAATATATAAAATAATCTGTTGTAATTAATTTTACAACCGAAAGGATGCCATGAAAAATAGTTGAAAATTTGAATGTTTGTAACTGAGAGATAAATGTCAGTGTCAGAAATCCGGAGACATTACTGAAGATTTTTTACCTCTCGCTAAGAGAGGTATTGCATTCATGCTAAAAATCGCATATCCAGATTTTATTGAATAAGCACGTTTTAAGGTCCCTACAATCCGATTTTATCATTTTTACCTCTCGCTAAGAGAGGTATTGCATTCATGCTAAAAATCGCATATCCAGATTTTATTGAATAAGCACGTTTTAAGGTCCCTACAATCCGATTTTATCATTTTTACGATGATGTCTGTGTGTGTGTGTGTGTGTGTGTGGATGTGTGTGTGTATGTGTGTGTGTGTGTGGGATGTTGGAAGGACGGTTACTCAAAAACTATAAGACTTTAAATTTTTTTAACTACGTATTTCCCAATCGGACATTCATGGGAAGATCTGAAAAGGTTTTGGTAACAATTGGACAACCGGAAGTAGAAGATTCTTGAAAAAAAATCTTTTAAATAATATTTTTTGAAATTTTTTCTTGATAATATTAAAGAAAAATAAATTCTCTTTCTGATACATTTAAATATTTTACAATATATTCTATAGATTTAGAGATAGAAGAAATATAGTATGTAAAATAATCTGTTATAATAAATTTTACAGCCGAAAGAATGGCCATGGAAAATAGTTGAAAATTTAATTTGTTTGTAACTGACAGATAATGTCAGTGTCAGAAATCCGAAGACATTACTGAAGACTTTTTCTGGGAAGTACATACATTGTATTATTTCTTAATGTATTAATAGAATTGGAAACATTTCGAAAAATTAGAAGAGGACAAAATTTCTTCATCAAAAATGAATTTAAAATTAAACAATCTAAATATATATGAAATAGATATATGCGTAAGTAGAATTTTTGGTGTAGAGTGTAGGTATACAAGAAATGTTAAATACAATAGGGAGCGAGCAGTCATATGATTTTGTTGGCCTTGACAAGCAGATATGGGGGCCCATGTCAGAATGATAGCTAGTAATTATGTATATAGATGTCAAATATCATAATTTCTCATTCTAAATTTAGTGATTTTCCAATTCCATGTGGAGCAGAATTAAATGTTAAATATCTAAGGCATACAAGTAAACTTTAAACTCCTGGTGATAAATTAACTACGTAAATTTAGAAAATCTTGAAATTTTTAATGAAAAATTCTAACATTTGACATCTATGTACATAATTACTAATTATCATTCTGAAACGGGCCCACACATTTGCTTGTCAAGCCCAAAAATGTAACATTACCGTTCGCGCCCTATACTTATGTAACCAAAAAAAGGAAGCGGCGAGAGGTATTGTGCTGGCCACAACAGATTTTTTTGTTTTTGGTGTGGGGAAATTCTGTATAGCTATTAAATTATCATTTATCGGTTTTATACTATTGTTTGATATTGTATGTCCTAAATAAGTTACTTCTTTTTGTGCAAAACTACATTTATTTGTATTTAACTTTAAACCTTGTTCTTGTAAAACCTGTAATGTTTTTTGAATGTGTTTTAAATGATCAGAATAATTGTTTGAAAAAATTAGGATATCATCTATATAATTTATAGCAAAAGAATCTAAATCGTTATTTCTAATTATACTTGAAAGAATTCGTTGAAATATAGCCGGAGCTGATTTCAAGCCGAAAGGTAAACATGCCCATTGCCAGTGACCATGGTGTGTCACGAAAGCGGTTTTGTATTTATCTTTAGTTCGTAACGGAATAGACCAGAAGGCTGAATTGATGTCTAATTTCGAAAAGTAAACACACTTTCCTACACGAAGAACAAGATCATCAATTCGAGGGAATGGTTGTCCTTCGGGAACAATTATTTTATTAAGTTCGCGGTAATCAATGCATAATCGCGATTTTCTTTTCTCATCTTTCTTATAAACTAACGTAACCGGGGAGGCATATGGGCTATATGATTCTTCAATTAGTCCTGCTTGCAATAAGTTTTTTATTTGAGATTCTATTTCTAATTTGTCCGGAATGGAACATTTATATGGTTTTCTTGATATATATTTATTTTCGGTTAATCGTATCGTTGCCTCGAAGTTCTTTATCGTACCAATATCAAATTTTCCTTTAGCAAATACCGAATCATATTTCTCTAATAAATTATTGAGGTTATTTCCAGAAGTTTTATTCCAACTCTGAGTATTTTTTAAATTTTCATTATCAAGAGCTGAAAACAAGCTCTGATTACATTTAAAATTTTCAATTTCAAGAGTTGGAATCAAACTCTGAGTGATTTTTAAATTTTCGTTTTGGCAAAATCGAAACGATTTAATACAATCTAGTCCGATTAACAAATCTTCCTCAAATAAATCATTTTTTATAATCGAAAACGAAAATTCCTTTTGTATATTAAATATTTTTAAAGTAACCGTTACTTCTCCATTCGTGTCTGTGAGACCATTCATTGTTTTGATCGTTTGAATCCCGCTTATGTTGCTCGTTAATCTCATTTTTTCAAAAATTTTGTAATTAATTAATGACACATTGGCCCCAGAGTCATATAGAGCAATAGCATTTTCATTATTAATTAGAACATTTAATTTTATAAGCGGGATCATATTTAGTTTTTTGACTCTGCTGATTTTATAGTAAATGGTTTTATATTATTCCTACATACATTTTCCGGATGAAATCTATTTCCGTAGCCCGCTTTCTCACAAACGCGACACGGTGTGAAGTTTCGTTTGTATTTATTTACTTCTGACTCAGGTTTACTCGCATTCGTATGATTATTTGATGTCGGATCGAGTTGTCGCAAGTTAGTCATCAGGTTTTCGATTGTAATTAAATCTTTTTTATTCAAACGCGATCTAATAAATTTCGGTAAAGCGAGTACGATGAAATTGATTTGAGAATTTATACTGAGATCTGGATCGGCATCAATAAGAAGATTTCTTTTCTTCAAAGCAAAATCTAAAAACGGCCCATTTAGCCAACGGAAAGAATAAGCGTATTCAATTTCATGCCATGATTTCTCACCGAATGTATCCAGAAAAGACTTTTCCCAATAATTCCAGGGTTTATTTAACGCACATGTTTTGTATATAGTTGAGAACCAATCTAAGGCAGGTCCCTCCAAGTATAATTTTAAAGCTTCGGGAAATTGTTTTTCATTTATATTCAATCTTTGACATTCAAGAATAAATAAATTTAACCACGATTTTGCGTTTTGATTTTTATTTGAAAATTTTTCTAATATTATATTATTTGAGATAGATCGGATACGATTTTCACCAGTAGGTACAGGATTGCTGGTCGTGGGTTGGGAGGAGAAGTCCGCTACCTCTAAATAATAACCGTCAAAAACGACATTACCTTCCTCATCCAAATATAACCCCTGCAGTTCCTTATTCAATGAAACGGTGATATTTCTCGTCTTTCCTCTCGTATTCAGGCTCTTCACTGCTCCTTTGACTATGGGCAGCTTCGCCAATTCCGTGTGCACAGCGATTGATTGGCTTTCTTCTGGGAAAGAAAAAATTTCCTCTTGTCCCAAGATTTGAATGGTTTTAACGTTTATCACAGTCGTCTTAACCTCCCAAGCTTCGGAAGCCAAGCGAAATTTGGCCTTGACATCTCCCATCATAATTGTTGATTTGTAAGTTTCAAACTTTATTCTAATTTGAAACTATGGTTGATAGGAATGATGTTAAATAATTCAGACACAAGTTGATGTAGTTAAGAACTGTAATTAATAACGAAAGATTAACAAAACTGTAACATTATAATTAAAGTAACATTCAGTAGTTAATTACCTGAATCAACAATTATGTCGGCTTAGGGATCTATGATCCAATAACAATTAGAATATAATAAATGATAAGATAATCTAGATCGTTCGTAGTTCGTATTACAAGCGAATGTCTTGAGCGCTTGTCGCTGACTGACTCCACTCAGGACGAGGCGTGGCAGCAGTCGTCAAGACGGTTTGTATTGGCTCAGACTCCAGTGGCGGCTCGTTAAAATTATGAGTCGCACAGGAGGCTAAGTTTGGTGAGAATAGCGGCAAACTTACATATGTATCCGACATGTTCTTACAAATCGTTCGTTTCAGACCGTAAAACGGCCAAATATGATGTAAAAACTGTTCTCTCGCCTTCAAACGCTTAAAACTGCAAATTGCTAAGCGAAATATATGTGATTTGAGTGTTTAACAGTAAATTCCACAGAACTTTAGCTGCACCGGCGAGGGCAAAACGGAACGCCCCCAAAACCTTGTATTCACTAAAATTCAGTGTATCTGATGATTCTATGCCCTAGTCAATCGATTTCCATCGATACATCACGCAGAATATGTATCCGAGATGTTCTTACAAATCGTTCGTTTCAGACCGTGAAACAGCCAAATATGATGTAAAAACTGTTTCTCTCGCCTTCAAACGCTTCAAAATGCTATTTCTAAGCGAAATACATGTGATTTGAGTGTTTTACAGTAACTTCCACGGAACTTTAGCTGTACCGGCGAGGGCACCACGGACGGCCCCCAAAACCTTGTATTCACTAAAATTCAGTGTATCTGATGATTCTATGCCCTAATCAATCGATTTCCATCGATACATCACGCAGAATATGTATCCGAGATGTTCTTACAAATCGTTCGTTTCAGACCGTGAAACGGCCAAATATGATGTAAAAACTGTTTCTCTCGTCTTCAAACGCTTCAAAATGCTATTTCTAAGCGAAATACATGTGATTTGAGTGTTTTACAGTAACTTCCACGGAACTTTAGCTATACCGGCGAGGGCACCACGGACGGCCCCCAAAACCTTGTATTCACTAAAATTCAGTGTATCTGATGATTCTATGCCTTAATCAATCGATTTCCATCGATACATCACGCAGAATATGTATCCGAGATGTTCTTACAAATCGTTCGTTTCAGACCGTGGAACGGCCAAATATGATGTAAAAACTGTTTCTCTCGCCTTCAAACGCTTAAAACTGCTATTTCTAAGCGAAATACATGAGATTTGAGTGTTTTACAGTAACTTCCACGGAACTTTAGCTGTACCGGCGAGGGCACCACGGACGGCCCCCAAAACCTTGTATTCACTAAAATTCAGTGTATCTGATAATTCTATGCCCTAATCAATCGATTTCCATCGATACATCACGCAGAATATGTATCCGAGATGTTCTTACAAATCGTTCGTTTCAGACCGTAAAACGGCCAAATATGATGTAAAAACTGTTCTCTCGCCTTCAAACGCTTAAAACTGCAAATTGCTAAGCGAAATATATGTGATTTGAGTGTTTAACAGTAACTTCCACAGAACTTTAGCTGCACCGGCGAGGGCAAAACGGAACGCCCCCAAAACCTTGTATTCACTAAAATTCAGTGTATCTGATGATTCTATGCCCTAGTCAATCGATTTCCATCGATACATCACGCAGAATATGTATCCGAGATGTTCTTACAAATCGTTCGTTTCAGACCGTGAAACAGCCAAATATGATGTAAAAACTGTTTCTCTCGCCTTCAAACGCTTCAAAATGCTATTTCTAAGCGAAATACATGTGATTTAAGTGTTTTACAGTAACTTCCACGAAACTTTAGCTGCACCGGCGAGGACACCACGTACGGCCCCCAAAACCTTGTATTCACTAAAATTCAGTGTATCTGATGATTCTATGCCCTAATCAATCGATTTCCATCGATACATCACGCAGAATATGTATCCGAGATGTTCTTACAAATCGTTCGTTTCAGACCGTAAAACGGCCAAATATGATGTAAAAACTGTTTCTCTCGCCTTCAAACGCTTAAAACTGCTATTTCTAAGCGAAATATATGTGATTTGAGTGTTTTACAGTAACTTCCACAGAACTTTAGCTGCACCGGCGAGGGCAAAACGGAGGGCCCCCAAAACCTTGTATTCACTAAAATTTAGTGTATCTGATGATTCTATGCCCTAATCAATCAATTTCCATCGATACATCACGCAGAATATGTATCCGAGATGTTCTTACAAATCGTTCGTTTCAGACCGTGAAACGGCCAAATATGATGTAAAAACTGTTTCTCTCGCCTTCAAATGCTTCAAAATGCTATTTCTAAGCGAAATACATGTGATTTGAGTGTTTTACAGTAACTTCCACGGAGCTTTAGCTGTACCGGCGAGGGCACCACGGACGGCCCCCAAAACCTTGTATTCACTAAAATTCAGTGTATCTGATGATTCTATGCCCTAATCAATCGATTTCCATCGATACATCACGCAGAATATGTATCCGAGATGTTCTTACAAATCGTTCGTTTCAGACCGTGGAACGGCCAAATATGATGTAAAAACTGTTTCTCTCGCCTTCAAACGCTTCAAAATGCTATTTCTAAGCGAAATACATGTGATTTGAGTGTTTTACAGTAACTTCCACGGAACTTTAGCTGTACCGGCGAGGGCACCACGGACGGCCCCCAAAACCTTGTATTCACTAAAATTCAGTGTATCTGATAATTCTATGCCCTAATCAATCGATTTCCATCGATACATCACGCAGAATATGTATCCGAGATGTTCTTACAAATCGTTGGTTTCAGACCGTGAAACGGCCAAATATGATGTAAAAACTGTTTCTCTCGCCTTCATACGCTTCAAAATGCTATTTCTAAGCGAAATACATGTGATTTGAGTGTTTTACAGTAACTTCCACGGAACTTTAGCTGTACCGGCGAGGGCACCACGGACGGCCCCCAAAACCTTGTATTCACTAAAATTTAGTGTATCTGATGATTCTATGCCCTAATCAATCGATTTCCATCGATACATCACGCAGTATATGTATCCGAGGTGTTCTTACAAATCGTTCGTTTCAGACCGTGAAACGGCCAAATATGATGTAAAAACTGTTTCTCTCGCCTTCAAACGCTTAAAAATGCTATTTCTAAGCGAAATACATGTGATTTGAGTGTTTTACAGTAACTGCCACGGAACTTTAGCTGTACCGGCGAGGGCAAAACGGAGGGCCCCCAAAACCTTGTATTCACTAAAATTCAGTGTATCTGATGATTCTATGCCCTAATCAATCGATTTCCATCGATACATCACGCAGAATATGTATCCGAGATGTTCTTACAAATCGTTCGTTTCAGACCGTGAAACGGCCAAATATGATGTAAAAACTGTTTCTCTCGCCTTCAAACGCTTAAAAATGCTATTTCTAAGCGAAATACATGTGATTTGAGTGTTTTACAGTAACTGCCACAGAACTTTAGCTGCACCGGCGAGGGCAAAACGGAGGGCCCCCAAAACCTTGTATTCACTAAAATTCAGTGTATCTGATGATTCTATGCCCTAATCAATCGATTTCCATCGATACATCACGCAGAATATGTATCCGAGATGTTCTTACAAATCGTTCGTTTCAGACCGTGAAACGGCCAAATATGATGTAAAAACTGTTTCTCTCGCCTTCAAACGCTTAAAAATGCTATTTCTAAGCGAAATACATGTGATTTGAGTGTTTTACAGTAACTGCCACGGAACTTTAGCTGTACCGGCGAGGGCACCACGGACGGCCCCCACAACCTTGTATTCACTAAAATTCAGTGTATCTGATGATTCTATGCCCTAATCAATCGATTTCCATCGATACATCACGCAAAATATGTATCTGAGATGTTCTTACAAATCGTTCGTTTCAGATCGTGAAGCGGACAAATATGATGTAAAAACTGTTTCTCTCGCCTTCAAACGCTTCAAAATGCTATTTCTAAGCGAAATAATTGTGATTTGAGTGTTTTACAGTAACTTCCACGAAACTTTAGCTGCACCGGCGAGGACACCACGGAGGGCCCCCAAAACCTTGTATTCACTAAAATTCAGTGTATCTGATGATTCTATGCCCTAATCAATCGATTTCCATCGATACATCATGCAGAATATGTATCCGAGAAGTTCTTACAAATCGTTTGTTTCAGACCGTAAAACGGCCAAATATGATGTAAAAAATGATTCTCTCGCCTTCAAACGCTTAAAACTGCTATTTCTAAGCGAAAAATATGTGATTTGAGTGTTTTACAGTAACTGCCACGGAACTTTAGCTGTACCGGCGAGGGCACCACGGACGGCCACCAAACCCTTGTATTCACTAAAATTCAGTGTATCTGATGATTCTATGCCCTAATCAATCGATTTTCATCGATACATCACGCAGAATATGTATCCGAGATGTTCTTACAAATCGTTCGTTTCAGACCGTGAAACGGCCAAATATGATGTAAAAACTGTTTCTCTCGCCTTCAAACGCTTCAAAATGCTATTTCTATGCGAAATACATGTGATTTGAGTGTTTTACAGTAACTTCCACGGAACTTTAGCTGTACCGGCGAGGGCTCCACGGACGGCCCCCAAAACCTTGTATTCACTAAAATTCAGTGTATCTGATGATTCTATGCCCTAATCAATCGATTTCCATCGATACATCACGCAGAATATGTATCCGAGATGTTCTTACAAATCGTTCGTTTCAGACCGTGGAACGGCTAAATATGATGTAAAAACTGTTTCTCTCGCCTTCAAACGCTTAAAAATGCTATTTCTAAGCGAAATACATGTGATTTGAGTGTTTTACAGTAACTGCCACGGAACTTTAGCTGTACCGGCGAGGGCACCACGGACGGCCCCCAAAACCTTGTATTCACTAAAATTCAGTGTATCTGATGATTCTATGCCCTAATCAATCGATTTCCATCGATACATCACGCAGAATATGTATCCGAGATTTTCTTACAAATCGTTCGTTTCCGACTGTGAAACGGCCAAATATGATGTAAAAACTGTTTCTCTCGCCTTCAAACGCTTCAAAATGCTATTTCTAAGCAAAATACATGTGATTTGAGTGTTTTACAGTAACTTCCACGAAACTTTAGCTGTACCGGCGAGGGCACCACGGACGGCCCCCAAAACCTTGTATTCACTGAAATTCAGTGTATCTGATGATTCTATGCCCTAATCAATCGATTTCCATCGATACATCACGCAGAATATGTATCCGAGATGTTCTTACAAATCGTTCGTTTCAGACCGTAAAACGGCCAAATATGATATAAAAAATGTTTCTCTCGCCTTCAAACGCTTCAAAATGCTATTTCTAAGCGAAATACATGTGATTTGAGTGTTTTACAGTAACTTCCACGAAACTTTAGCTGCACCGGCGAGGACACCACGGAGGGCCCCCAAAACCTTGTATTCACTAAAATTCAGAGTACCTGATGATTCTATGCCCTAATCAATCGATTTCCATCGATACATCACGCAGAATATGTATCCGAGATGTTCTTACAAATCGTTCGTTTCAGACCGTAAAACGGCCAAATATGATATAAAAAATCTGATGTGGCCAGCACATAACCTCTCGCCGTATATTTTACCTGGCTGTATGCATAAAGCAAAGAATATTTTTATAAATACAAATAATATATTCATATAAATCTATGACGTTTAAACTTCTTTATTATTCAATAATAGCATGTCTCAACATAAAGATATTTTACCATAAATTATGTTAAAATAAATTACAAAGTAGAGTTTACCATATATAAATATTAGGCTGGTAACAGCAATTTTCAATTCGAACAACCTTGTTTACTTTCTTTTCGTATTCTTCTACTAAAAACATTAATTTTGGGGGGTCTAATATGTATATATCTGGATTGTGCATCTATTCTTACATATCTTCTTTTACATTTTATTTTTTCATACATGTTATATCTAAATAACACTAATTCCCTTTAATAAAGTGACGGATAGATTGCACTCCGATTATTCTTATATCGATGTGTAATTTTGTCAATATTTACAACTTACTTGAGAAGAATTTTATAGCTTTTTTGCAATTCAAAGTTACTCTACTCTACAGTACTGGTATACATTGTCCCATAATGTTTGAAACAAATTTAAGTCCTTCAACCTAGACTTGTCATCTCCATAATAGTCACAGATCAAGCATTAAGGGATTCTCCAAGTACATTTTTCTTTCATTACTCATTATTTCTGACACTGACATTTATCTGTCAGCTACAAATAATTTAAATTTGCAACTATTTTTCATGGCATCCTTTCGGTTGTAAAATTAATTACAACATTATTTTATATATTATATTCCTTTTATCTCTAAATCTATAAAATATGTATAAAAATATTTAAATGTATCAGAAAGAGAATTTATTTTTCTTTAATATTATCAAGAAAAATTTTCAAAAAATAATATTTAGAAGATTTTTTTTCAAGAATCTTCTACTTCCGGATGTCCAATTGTTACCAAAACCTTTTCAGATCTTGCCATGAATGTCCGATTGGGAAATACGTTGTTAAACAAATTTTAAGTCTTATAGTTTTTGAGTAACCGTCCTTCCAACATCCCACACACACACATCCACACACACACACACACACACACACACACACACACACACAGACATCATCGTAAAAATGTTAAAATTGGATTGTAGGGACCTTAAAACGTGCTTATTCAATAAAATCTGGATATGCGATTTTTAGCATGAATCCAATACCTCTCTTAGCGAGAGGTAAAAATGTTTCTCTCGCCTTCAAACGCTTATAACTGCTATTTCTAAGCGAAATACATGTGATTTGAGTGTTTTACAGTAACTTCCACGGAACTTTAGCTGTACCGGCGAGGACACCACGGAGGGCCCCCAAAACCTTGTATTCACTAAAATTCAGAGTACCTGATGATTCTATGCCCTAATCAATCGATTTCCATCGATACATCACGCAGAATATGTATCCGAGATGTTCTTACAAATCGTTCGTTTCAGACCGTAAAACGGCCAAATATGATATAAAAAATGTTTCTCTCGCCTTTAAACGCTTATAACTGCTATTTCTAAGCGAAATATATGTGATTTGAGTGTTTTGCAGTAACTTCCACAGAACTTTAGCTGCACCGGCGAGGGCAAAACGGAGGGCCCCCAAAACCTTGTATGCACTAAAAATCAGTGTATCTGATGATTCTATGCCCTAATCAATCGATTTCCATCGATACATCACGCAGAATATGTATCCGAGATGTTCTTACAAATCGTTCGTTTCAGACCGTGAAACGGCCAAATATGATGTAAAAACTGTTTCTCTCGCCTTCAAACGCTTCAAAATGCTATTTCTAAGCGAAATACATGTGATTTGAGTGTTTTACAGTAACTTCCACGAAACTTTAGCTGCACCGGCGAGGACACCACGGAGGGCCCCCAAAACCTTGTATTCACTAAAATTCAGAGTACCTGATGATTCTATGCCCTAATCAATCGATTTCCATCGATACATCACGCAGAATATGTATCCGAGATCTTCTTACAAATCGTTCGTTTCAGACCGTGAAACGGCCAAATATGATGTAAAAACTGTTTCTCTCGCCATCAAACGCTTCAAAATGCTATTTCTAAGCGAAATATATGTGATTTGAGTGTTTTACAGTAACTTCCACGGAACTTTAGCTGTACCGGCGAGGGCACCACGGACGGCCCCCAAAACCTTGTATTCACTAAAATTCAGTGTATCTGATGATTCTATGC
Organism: Harpalus rufipes; assembly: GCA_951394225.1. Taxonomy (NCBI): domain Eukaryota; kingdom Metazoa; phylum Arthropoda; class Insecta; order Coleoptera; family Carabidae; genus Harpalus; species Harpalus rufipes. The sequence continues at coordinate 25,700,302 of OX596284.1, forward strand.
CCTAATCAATCGATTTCCATCGATACATCACGCAGAATATGTATCCGAGATGTTCTTACAAATCGTTCGTTTCAGAACGTGGAACGGCCAAATATGATGTAAAAACTGTTTCTCTCGCCTTCAAACGCTTAAAAATGCTATTTCTAAGCGAAATATATGTGATTTGAGTGTTTTACAGTAACTGCCACGGAACTTTAGCTGTACCGGCGAGGGCACCACGGACGGCCCCAAAACCTTGTATTCACTAAAATTCAGTGTATCTGATGATTCTATGCCCTAATCAATCGATTTCCATCGATACATCACGCAGAATATGTATCCGAGATGTTCTTACAAATCGTTCGTTTCAGACCGTAAAACGGCCAAATATGATGTAAAAACTGTTTCTCTCGCCTTCAAACGCTTAAAACTGCTATTTCTAAGCGAAATATATGTGATTTGAGTGTTTTACAGTAACTTCCACAGAACTTTAGCTGCACCGGCGAGGGCAAAACGTAGGGCTCCCAAAACCTTGTATTCACTAAAAATCAGTGTATCTGATGATTCTATGCCCTAATCAATCGATTTCCATCGATACATCACGCAGAATATGTATCCGAGATGTTCTTACAAATCGTTCGTTTCAGATCGTAAAACGGCCTAATATGATATAAAAAATGTTTCTCTTGCCTTCAAACGCTTATAACTGCTATTTCTATGCGAAATACATGTGATTTGAGTGTTTTACAGTAACTGCCACGGAACTTTAGCTGTACCGGCGAGGGCACCACGGACGGCCCCCAAAACCTTGTATTCACTAAAATTCAGTGTATCTGATGATTCTATGCCCTAATCAATCGATTTCCATCGATACATCACGCAGAATATGTATCCGAGATCTTCTTACAAATCGTTCGTTTCAGACCGTGAAACGGCCAAATATGATGTAAAAACTGTTTCACTCGCCATCAAACGCTTCAAAATTCTATTTCTAAGCGAAATACATGTGATTTGAGTGTTTTACAGTAACTTCCACGGAACTTTAGCTGTACCGGCAAGGGCACCACGGACGGCCCCCAAAACCTTGTATTCACTAAAATTCAGTGTATCTGATGATTCTATGCCCTAATCAATCGATTTCCATCGATACATCACGCAGAATATGTATCCGAGATGTTCTTACAAATCGTTCGTTTCAGAACGTGGAACGGCCAAATATGATGTAAAAATTGTTTCTCTCACCTTCAAACGCTTAAAAATGCTATTTCTAAGCGAAATATATGTGATTTGAGTGTTTTACAGTAACTGCCATGGAACTTTAGCTGTACCGGCGAGGGCATCACGGACGGCCCCCAAAACCTTGTATTCACTAAAATTCAGTGTATCTGATGATTCTATGCCCTAATCAATCGATTTCCATCGATACATCACGCAGAATATGTATCCGAGATGTTCTTACAAATCGTTCGTTTCAGACCGTGGAACGGCCAAATATGATGTAAAAACTGTTTCTCTCGCCTTCAAACGCTTAAAAATGCTATTTCTAAGCGAAATACATGTGAATTGAGTGTTTTACAGTAACTTCCACGAAACTTTAGCTGCACCGGCGAGGGCAACGGACGGCCCCCAAAACCTTGTATTCACTGAAATTCAGTGTATCTGATGATTCTATGCCCTAATCAATCGATTTCCATCGATACATCACGCAGAATATGTATCCGAGATGTTCTTACAAATCATTCGTTTCAGACCGTGAAACGGCCAAATATGATGTAAAAACTGTTTCTCTCGCCTTCAAACGCTTCAAAATGCTATTTCTAAGCGAAATACATGTGATTTGAGTGTTTTACAGTAACTTCCACGGAACTTTAACTGTACCGGCGAGGGCACCACGGAGGGCCCCAAAACCTTGTATTCACTAAAATTCAGTGTATCTGATGATTCTATGCCCTAATCAATCGATTTCCATCGATACATCACGCAGAATATGTATCCGAGATGTTCTTACAAATCGTTCGTTTCAAATCGTGAAATGGCCAAATATGATGTAAAATCTGTTTCTCTCGCCTTCAAACGCTTAAAAATGCTATTTCTAAGCGAAATACATGTGATTTGAGTGTTTTACAGTAACTTCCACGAAACTTTAGCTGCACCGGCGAGGACACCACGGAGGGCCCCCAAAACCTTGTATGCACTAAAATTCAGTGTATCTGATGATTCTATGCCCTAATCAATCGATTTCCATCGATACATCACGCAGAATATGTATCCGAGATGTTCTTACAAATCGTTCGTTTCAGACCGTAAAACGGCCAAATATGATGTAAAAAATGTTTCTCTCGCCTTCAAACGTTTAAAACTGCTATTTCTAAGCGAAATACATGTGATTTGAGTGTTTTACAGTAACTTCCACGGAACTTTAGCTGTCCCGGTGAGGGCACCACGGACGGCCCCCAAAACCTTGTATTCACTAAAATTCAGTGTATTTGATGATTCTATGCCCTAATCAATCGATTTCCGTCGATACATCACGCAGGATATGTATCCGAGATGTTCTTACAAATCGTTCGTTTCAGACAGTGGAACGGCCAAATATGATGTAAAAACTGTTTCTCTCGCCTTCAAACGCTTAAAAATGCTATTTCTAAGCGAAATATATGTGATTTGAGTGTTTTACAGTAACTTCCACAGAACTTTAGCTGCACCGGCGAGGGAAAAACGGAGAGCCCCCAAAACCTTGTATTCACTAAAATTCAGTGTATCTGATGATTCTATGCCCTAATCAATCGATTTTTATCGATACATCACGCAGAATATGTATCCGAGATGTTCTTACAAATCGTTCGTTTCAGACCGTGAAACGGCCAAATATGATGTAAAAACTGTTTCTCTCGCCTTCAAACGCTTCAAAATGCTATTTCTAAGCGAAATACATGTGATTTGAGTGTTTTACAGTAACTTCCACGGAACTTTAGCTGTACCGGCGAGGGCACCACGGACGGCCCCCAAAACCTTGTATTTACTAAAATTCAGTGTATCTGATGATTCTATGCCCTAATCAATCGATTTCCATCGATACATCACGCAGAATATGTATCCGAGATGTTCTTACAAATCGTTCGTTTCAGACCGTAAAACGGCCAAATATGATGTAAAAACTTTTTCTCTCGCCTTCAAACCCTTAAAACTGCTTTTTCTATGCGATATATATGTGATTTGAGTGTTTTACAGTAACTTCCACAGAACTTTAGCTGCACCGGCGAGGGCAAAACGGAGGGCCCCCAAAACCTTGTATTCACTAAAATTCAGTGTATCTGATGATTCTATGCCCTAGTCAATCGATTTCCAACGATACATCACGCAGAATATGTATCCAGATGTTCTTACAAATCGTTCGTTTCAGATCGTGAAACGGCCAAATATGATGTAAAAACTGTTTCTCTAGCCTTCAAACGCTTCAAAATGCTATTTCTAAGCGAAATACATGTGATTTGAGTGTTTTACAGTAACTTCCACGAAACTTTAGCTGCACCGGCGAGGACACCACGGAGGGCCCCCAAAACCTTGTATTCACTAAAATTCAGTGTATCTGATGAATGTATGCCCTAATCAATCGATTTCCATCGATACATCACGCAGAATATGTATCCGAGATGTTCTTACAAATCGTTCGTTTCAGACCGTGGAACGGCCAAATATGATGTAAAAACTGTTTCTCTCGCCTTCAAACGCTTAAAAATGCTATTTCTAAGCGAAATACATGTGATTTGAGTGTTTTACAGTAACTTCCACGGAACTTTAGCTGTACCGGCGAGGGCACCACGGACGGCCCCCAAAACCTTGTATTCACTAAAATTCAGTGTATCTGATGATTCTATGCCCTAATCAATCGATTTCCATCGAAACATCACGCAGAATATGTATCCGAGATGTTCTTACAAATCGTTCGTTTCAGATCGTGAAATGGCCAAATATGATGTAAAAAACTGTTTCTCTCGCCTTCAAACGCTTAAAAATGCTATTTCTAAGCGAAATACATGTGATTTGATGTTTTACAGTAACTTCCACGAAACTTTAGCTGCACCGGCGAGGACACCACGGAGGGCCCCCAAAACCTTGTATTCACTAAAATTCAGTGTATCTGATGAATGTATGCCCTAATCAATCGATTTCCATCGATACATCACGCAGAATATGTATCCGAGATGTTCTTACAAATCGTTCGTTTCAGACCGTGGAACGGCCAAATAATGTAAAAACTGTTTCTCTCGCCTTCAAAAGCTTCAAAATGCTATTTCTTAGCGAAATACATGTGATTTGAGTGTTTTACAGTAACTTCCACGGAACTTTAGCTGTACCGGCGAGGGCACCACAGACGGCCCCCAAAACCTTGTATTCACTAAAATTCAGTGTATCTGATGATTCTATGCCCTAATCAATCGATTTCCATCGAAACATCACGCAGAATATGTATCCGAGATGTTCTTACAAATCGTTCGTTTCAGATCGTGAAATGGCCAAATATGATGTAAAAACTGTTTCTCTCGCCTTCAAACGCTTCAAAATGCTATTTCTAAGCGAAATACATGTGATTTGAGTGTTTTACAGTAACTTCCACGGAACTTTAGCTGTACCGGCGAGGGCACCACGGACGGCCCCCAAAACCTTGTATTTACTAAAATTCAGTGTATCTGATGATTCTATGCCCTAATCAATCGATTTCCATCGATACATCACGCAGAATATGTATCCGAGATGTTCTTACAAATCGTTCGTTTCAGACCGTAAAACGGCCAAATATGATGTAAAAACTTTTTCTCTCGCCTTCAAACCCTTAAAACTGCTTTTTCTATGCGATATATATGTGATTTGAGTGTTTTACAGTAACTTCCACAGAACTTTAGCTGCACCGGCGAGGGCAAAACGGAGGGCCCCCAAAACCTTGTATTCACTAAAATTCAGTGTATCTGATGATTCTATGCCCTAGTCAATCGATTTCCAACGATACATCACGCAGAATATGTATCCAGATGTTCTTACAAATCGTTCGTTTCAGATCGTGGAACGGCCAAATATGATGTAAAAACTGTTTCTCTCGCCTTCAAACGCTTAAAAATGCTATTTCTAAGCGAAATACATGTGATTTGAGTGTTTTACAGTAACTTCCACGGAACTTTAGCTGTACCGGCGAGGGCACCACGGACGGCCCCCAAAACCTTGTATTCACTAAAATTCAGTGTATCTGATGATTCTATGCCCTAATCAATCGATTTCCATCGAAACATCACGCAGAATATGTATCCGAGATGTTCTTACAAATCGTTCGTTTCAGATCGTGAAATGGCCAAATATGATGTAAAAAACTGTTTCTCTCGCCTTCAAACGCTTAAAAATGCTATTTCTAAGCGAAATACATGTGATTTGATGTTTTACAGTAACTTCCACGAAACTTTAGCTGCACCGGCGAGGACACCACGGAGGGCCCCCAAAACCTTGTATTCACTAAAATTCAGTGTATCTGATGAATGTATGCCCTAATCAATCGATTTCCATCGATACATCACGCAGAATATGTATCCGAGATGTTCTTACAAATCGTTCGTTTCAGACCGTGGAACGGCCAAATAATGTAAAAACTGTTTCTCTCGCCTTCAAAAGCTTCAAAATGCTATTTCTTAGCGAAATACATGTGATTTGAGTGTTTTACAGTAACTTCCACGGAACTTTAGCTGTACCGGCGAGGGCACCACAGACGGCCCCCAAAACCTTGTATTCACTAAAATTCAGTGTATCTGATGATTCTATGCCCTAATCAATCGATTTCCATCGAAACATCACGCAGAATATGTATCCGAGATGTTCTTACAAATCGTTCGTTTCAGATCGTGAAATGGCCAAATATGATGTAAAAACTGTTTCTCTCGCCTTCAAACGCTTCAAAATGCTATTTCTAAGCGAAATACATGTGATTTGATGTTTTACAGTAACTTCCACGAAACTTTAGCTGCACCGGCGAGGACACCACGGAGGGCCCCCAAAACATTGTATTCACTAAAATTTAGTGTATCTGATGATTCTATGACCTAATCAATCGATTTCCATCGATACATCACGCAGAATATGTATCCGAGATGTTCTTACAAATCGTTCGTTTCAGACCGTAAAACGGCCAAATATGATGTAAAAACTGTTTCTCTCGCCTTCAAACGCTTAAAACTGCTATTTCTAAGCGAAATACATGTGATTTGAGTGTTTTACAGTAACTTCCACGGAACTTTAGCTGTCCCGGCGAGGGCACCACGGACGGCCCCCAAAACCTTGTATTCACTAAAATTCAGTGTATATGATGATTCTATGCCCTAATCAATCGATATCCGTCGATACATCACGCAGAATATGTATCCGAGATGTTCTTACAAATCGTTCGTTTCAGACAGTGGAACGGCCAAATATGATGTAAAAACTGTTTCTCTCGCCTTCAAACGCTTAAAAATGCTATTTCTAAGCGAAATATATGTGATTTGAGTGTTTTACAGTAACTTCCACAGAACTTTAGCTGCACCGGCGAGGAAAAAACGGAGGGCCCCCAAAACCTTGTATTCACTAAAATTCAGTGTATCTGATGATTCTATGCCCTAATCAATCGATTTCCATCGATACATCACGCAGAATATGTATCCGAGATGTTCTTACAAATCGTTCGTTTCAGACCGTGAAACGGCCAAATATGATGTAAAAACTGTTTCTCTCGCCTTCAAACGCTTCAAAATGCTATTTCTAAGCGAAATACATGTGATTTGAGTGTTTTACAGTAACTTTCACGGAACTTTAGCTGTACCGGCGAGGGCACCACGGACGGCCCTCAAAACCTTGTATTTACTAAAATTCAGTGTATCTGATGATTCTATGGCCTAATCAATCGATTTCCATCGATACATCACGCAGAATATGTATCCGAGATGTTCTAACAAATCATTCGTTTCAGACCGTGGAACGGCCAAATATGATGTAAAAACTGTTTCTCTCGCCTTCAAACGCTTAATAATGCTATTTCTAAGCGAAATACATGTGATTTGAGTGTTTTACAGTAACTGCCACGGAACTTTAGCTGTACCGGCGAGGGCACCACGGACGGCCCCCTAAACCTTGTATTCACTAAAATTCAGTGTATCTGATGATTCTATGCCCTAAATAATCGATTTCCATCGATACATCACGCAGAATATGTATCCGAGATGTTCTTACAAATCGTTCGTTTCAGACCGTGAAACGGCCAAATATGATGTAAAAACTGTTTCTCTCGCCTTCAAACGCTTAAAAATGCTATTTCTAAGCGAAGTACATGTGATTTGAGTGTTTTACAGTAACTGCCACGGAACTTTAGCTGTACCGGCGAGGGCACCACGGACAGCCTCGAAAACCTTGTATTCACTAAAATTCAGTGTATCTGATGATTCTATGCCCTAATCAATCGATTTCCATCGATACATCACGCAGAATATGTATCCGTGATGTTCTTACAAATCGTTCGTTTCAGACCGTGAAACGGCCAAATATGATGTAAAAACTGTTTCTCTCGCCTTCAAACGCTTCAAAATGCTATTTCTAAGCGAAATACATGTGATTTGAGTGTTTTACAGTAACTTCCACGAAACTTTAGCTGCACCGGCGAGGACACCACGGAGGGCCCCCAAAACCTTGTATTCACTAAAATTCAGTGTATCTGATGATTCTATGCCCTAATCAATCGATTTCCATCGATACATTACGCAGAATATGTATCCGAGGTGTTCTTACAAATCGTTCGTTTCAGACCGTGGAACGGCCAAATATGATGTAAAAACTGTTTCTCTCACCTTCAAACGCTTAAAACTGCTATTTCTAAGCGAAATATATGTGATTTGAGTGTTTTACAGTAACTTCCACGAAACTTTAGCTGTACCGGCGAGGACACCACGGAGGGCCCCCAAAACCTTGTATTCACTAAAATTCAGTGTATCTGATGAATCTATTCCCTAATCAATCGATTTCCATCGATACATCACGCAGAATATGTATCCGAGATGTTCTTACAAATCGTTCGTTTCAGACCGTGGAACGGCCAAATATGATGTAAAAACTGTTTCTCTCGCCTTCAAACGCTTAAAAATGCTATTTCTAAGCGAAATACACGTGATTTGAGTGTTTTACAGTAACTGCCACGGAACTTTAGCTGTACCGGCGAGGGCACCACGGACGGCCCCCAAAACCTTGTATTCACTAAAATTCAGTGTATCTGATGATTCTATGCCCTAATCAATCGATTTCCATCCAAACATCACGCAGGATATGTATCCGAGATGTTCTTACAAATCGTTCGTTTCAGATCGTGAAATGGCCAAATATGATGTAAAAACTGTTTCTCTCGCCTTCAAACGCTTCAAAATGCTATTTCTAAGCGAAATACATGTGATTTGAGTGTTTTACAGTAACTTCCACGAAACTTTAGCTGCACCGGCGAGGACAACACGGAGGGCCCCCAAAACCTTGTATTCACTAAAATTCAGTGTATCTGATGATTCTATGCCCTAATCAATCGATTTCCATCGATATATCACGCAGAATATGTATCCGAGATGTTCTTACAAATCGTTCGTTTCAGACCGTAAAACGGCCAAATATGATGTAAAAAATGTTTCTCTCGCCTTCAAACGCTTAAAACTGCTATTTCTAAGCGAAATACATGTGATTTGAGTGTTTTACAGTAACTTCCACGAAACTTTAGCTGTCCCGGCGAGGGCACCACGGACGGCCTCCAAAACCTTGTATTCACTAAAATTCAGTGTATATGATGATTCTATGCCCTAATCAATCGATTTCCGTCGATACATCACGCAGAATATGTATCGGAGATGTTCTTACAAATCGTTCGTTTCAGACAGTGGAACAGCCAAATATGATGTAAAAACTGTTTCTCTCGCCTTCAAACGCTTAAAAATGCTATTTCTAAGCGAAATATATGTGATTTGAGTGTTTTACAGTAACTTCCACAGAACTTTAGCTGCACCGGCGAGGGAAAAACGGAGGGCCCCCAAAACCTTGTATTCACTAAAATTCAGTGTATCTGATGATTCTATGCCTAATCAATCGATTTCCATCGATACATCACGCAGAATATGTATCCGAGATGTTCTTACAAATCGTTCGTTTCAGACCGTGAAACGGCCAAATATGATGTAAAAACTGTTTCTCTCGCCTTCAAACGCTTCAAAATGCTATTTCTAAGCGAAATACATGTGATTTGATGTTTTACAGTAACTTCCACGAAACTTTAGCTGCACCGGCGAGGACACCACGGAGGGCCCCCAAAACCTTGTATTCACTAAAATTTTGTGTATTTGATGATTCTATGCCCTAATCAATCGATTTCCATCGATACATCACGCAGAATATGTATCCGAGATGTTCTTACAAATCGTTCGTTTCAGACAGTGGAACGGCCAAATATGATGTAAAAAATGTTTCTCTCGCCTTCAAACGCTTAAAACTGCTATTTCTAAGCGAAATACATGTGATTTGAGTGTTTTACAGTAACTTCCACGGAACTTTAGCTGTCCCGGCGAGGGCACCACGGACGGCCCCCAAAACCTTGTATTCACTAAAATTCAGTGTATATGATGATTCTATGCCCTAATCAATCGATTTCCGTCGATACATCACGCAGAATATGTATCCGAGATGTTCTTACAAATCGTTCGTTTCAGACAGTGGAACGGCCAAATATGATGTAAAAACTGTTTCTCTCGCCTTCAAACGCTTAAAAATGCTATTTCTAAGCGAAATATATGTGATTTGAGTGTTTTACAGTAACTTCCACAGAACTTTAGCTGCACCGGCGAGGAAAAAACGGAGGGCCCCCAAAACCTTGTATTCACTAAAATTCAGTGTATCTGATGATTCTATGCCCTTATCAATCGATTTCCATCGATACATCACGCAGAATATGTATCCGAGATGTTCTTACAAATCGTTCGTTTCAGACCGTGAAACGGCCAAATATGATGTAAAAACTGTTTCTCTCGCCTTCAAACGCTTCAAAATGCTATTTCTAAGCGAAATACATGTGATTTGAGTGTTTTACAGTAACTTCCACGGAACTTTAGCTGTACCGGCGAGGGCACCACGGACGGCCCTCAAAACCTTGTATTTACTAAAATTCAGTGTATCTGATGATTCTATGCCCTAATCAATCGATTTCCATCGATACATCACGCAGAATATGTATCCGAGATGTTCTAACAAATCATTCGTTTCAGACCGTGGAACGGCCAAATATGATGTAAAAACTGTTTCTCTCGCCTTCAAACGCTTAATAATGCTATTTCTAAGCGAAATACATGTGATTTAAGTGTTTTACAGTAACTGCCACGGAACTTTAGCTGTACCGGCGAGGGCACCACGGACGGCCCCCTAAACCTTGTATTCACTAAAATTCAATGTATCTGATGATTCTATGCCCTAATCAATCGATTTCCATCGATACATCACGCAGAATATGTATCCGAGATGTTCTTACAAATCGTTCGTTTCAGACCGTGAAACGGCCAAATATGATGTAAAAACTGTTTCTCTCGCCTTCAAACGCTTAAAAATGCTATTTCTAAGCGAAGTACATGTGATTTGAGTGTTTTACAGTAACTGCCACGGAACTTTAGCTGTACCGGCGAGGGCACCACGGACAGCCTCGAAAACCTTGTATTCACTAAAATTCAGTGTATCTGATGATTCTATGCCCTAATCAATCGATTTCCATCGATACATCAAGCAGAATATGTATCCGTGATGTTCTTACAAATCGTTCGTTTCAGACCGTGAAACGGCCAAATATGATGTAAAAACTGTTTCTCTCGCCTTCAAACGCTTCAAAATGCTATTTCTAAGCGAAATACATGTGATTTGAGTGTTTTACAGTAACTTCCACGAAACTTTAGCTGCACCGGCGAGGACACCACGGAGGGCCCCCAAAACCTTGTATTCACTAAAATTCAGTGTATCTGATGATTCTATGCCCTAATCAATCGATTTCTATCGATACATTACGCAGAATATGTATCCGAGATGTTCTTACAAATCGTTCGTTTCAGACCGTGGAACGGCCAAATATGATGTAAAAACTGTTTCTCTCACCTTCAAACGCTTAAAACTGCTATTTCTAAGCGAAATATATGTGATTTGAGTGTTTTACAGTAACTTCCACGAAACTTTAGCTGTACCGGCGAGGACACCACGGAGGGCCCCCAAAACCTTGTATTCACTAAAATTCAGTGTATCTGATGAATCTATTCCCTAATCAATCGATTTCCATCGATACATCACGCAGAATATGTATCCGAGATGTTTTTACAAATCGTTCGTTTCAGACCGTGGAACGGCCAAATATGATGTAAAAACTGTTTCTCTCGCCTTCAAACGCTTCAAAATGCTATTTCTAAGCGAAATACATGTGATTTGAGTGTTTTACAGTAACTTCCACGAAACTTTAGCTGCACCGGCGAGGACAACACGGAGGGCCCCCAAAACCTTGTATTCACTAAAATTCAGTGTATCTGATGATTCTATGCCCTAATCAATCGATTTCCATCGATACATCACGCAGAATATGTATCCGAGATGATCTTACAAATCGTTCGTTTCAGACCGTAAAACGGCCAAATATGATGTAAAAAATGTTTCTCTCGCCTTCAAACGCTTAAAACTGCTATTTCTAAGCGAAATACATGTGATTTGAGTGTTTTACAGTAACTTCCACGGAACTTTAGCTGTCCCGGCGAGGGCACCACGGACGGCCCCCAAAACCTTGTATTCACTAAAATTCAGTGTATATGATGATTCTATGCCCTAATCAATCGATTTCCGTCGATACATCACGCAGAATATGTATCCGAGATGTTCTTACAAATCGTTCGTTTCAGACAGTGGAACGGCCAAATATGATGTAAAAACTGTTTCTCTCGCCTTCAAACGCTTAAAAATGCTATTTCTAAGCGAAATATATGTGATTTGAGTGTTTTACAGTAACTTCTACAGAACTTTAGCTGCACCGGCGAGGGAAAAACGGAGGGCCCCCAAAACCTTGTCTTCACTAAAATTCAGTGTATCTGATGATTCTATGCCCTAATCAATCGATTTCCATCGATACATCACGCAGAATATGTATCCGAGATGTTCTTATAAATCGTTCGTTTCAGACCGTGAAACGGCCAAAAATGATGTAAAAACTGTTTCTCTCGCCTTCAAACGCTTCAAAATGCTATTTCTAAGCGAAATACATGTGATTTGAGTGTTTTACAGTAACTTCCACGGAACTTTAGCTGTACCGGCGAGGGCACCACGGACGGCCCTCAAAACCTTGTATTTACTAAAATTCAGTGTATCTGATGATTCTATGCCCTAATCAATCGATTTCCATCGATACATCACGCAGAATATGTATCCGAGATGTTCTTACAAATCATTCGTTTCAGACCGTGGAACTGCCAAATATGATGTAAAAACTGTTTCTCTCGCCTTCAAACGCTTAATAATGCTATTTCTAAGCGAAATACATGTGATTTGAGTGTTTTACAGTAACTGCCACGGAACTTTAGCTGTACCGGCGAGGGCACCACGGACGGCCCCCTAAACCTTGTATTCACTAAAATTCAGTGTATCTGATGATTCTATGCCCTAATCAATCGATTTCCATCGACACATCACGCAGAATATGTATCCGAGATGTTCTTACAAATCGTTCGTTTCAGACCGTGAAACGGCCAAATATGATGTAAAAACTGTTTCTCTCGCCTTCAAACGCTTAAAAATGCTATATCTAAGCGAAGTACATGTGATTTGAGTGTTTTACAGTAACTGCCACGGAACTTTAGCTGTACCGGCGAGGGCACCACGGACAGCCCCGAAAACCTTGTATTCACTAAAATTCAGTGTATCTGATGAATCTATGCCCTAATCAATCGATTTCCATCGATACATCACGCAGAATATGTATCCGTGATGTTCTTACAAATCGTTCGTTTCAGACCGTGAAACGGCCAAATATGATGTAAAAACTGTTTCTCTCGCCTTCAAACGCTTCAAAATGCTATTTCTAAGCGAAATACATGTGATTTGAGTGTATTACAGTAACTTCCACGAAACTTTAGCTGCACCGGCGAGGACACCACGGAGGGCCCCCAAAACCTTGTATTCACTAAAATTCAGTGTATCTGATGATTCTATGCCCTAATCAATCGATTTCCATCGATACATTACGCAGAATATGTATCCGAGATGTTCTTACAAATCGTTCGTTTCAGACCGTGGAACGGCCAAATATGATGTAAAAACTGTTTCTCTCGCCTTCAAACGCTTAAAACTGCTATTTCTAAGCGAAATATATGTGATTTGAGTGTTTTACAGTAACTTCCACGAAACTTTAGCTGTACCAGCGAGGACACCACGGAGGGCCCCCAAAACCTTGTATTCACTAAAATTCAGTGTATCTGATGAATCTATTCCCTAATCAATCGATTTCTATCGATACATCACGCAGAATATGTATCCGAGATGTTCTTACAAATCGTTCGTTTCAGACCGTGGAACGGCCAAATATGATGTAAAAACTATTTCACTCGCCTTCAAACGCTTAAAAATGCTATTTCTAAGCGAAATACATGTGATTTGAGTGTTTTACAGTAACTTCCAGGGAACTTTAGCTGTACCGGCGAGGGCACCACGGACGGCCCCCAAAACCTTGTATTCACTAAAATTCAGTGTATCTGATGATTCTATGCCCTAATCAATCGATTTCCATCCAAACATCACGCAGGATATGTATCCGAGATGTTCTTACAAATCGTTCGTTTCAGATTATGAAATGGCCAAATATGATGTAAAAACTGTTTCTCTCGCCTTCAAACGCTTCAAAATGCTATTTCTAAGCGAAATACATGTGATTTGAGTGTTTTACAGTAACTTCCACGAAACTTTAGCTGCACCGGCGAGGACAACACGGAGGGCCCCCAAAACCTTGTATTCACTAAAATTCAGTGTATCTGATGATTCTATGCCCTAATCAATCGATTTCCATCGATACATCACGCAGAATATGTATCCGAGATGTTCTTACAAATCGTTCGTTTCAGTCAGTGGAACGGCCAAATATGATGTAAAAACTGTTTCTCTCGCCTTCAAACGCTTAAAAATGCTATTTCTAAGCGAAATATATGTGATTTGAGTGTTTTACAGTAACTTCCACGGAACTTTAGCTGTCCCGGCGAGGGCACCACGGACGGCCCCCAAAACCTTGTATTCACTAAAATTCAGTGTATTTGATGATTCTATGCCCTAATCAATCGATTTCCGACAATACATCACGCAGAATATGTATCCGAGATGTTCTTACAAATCGTTCGTTTCAGTCAGTGGAACGGCCAAATATGATGTAAAAACTGTTTCTCTCGCCTTCAAACGCTTAAAAATGCTATTTCTAAGCGAAATATATGTGATTTGAGTGTTTTACAGTAACTTCCACAGAACTTTAGCTGCACCGGCGAGGGAAAAACGGAGGGCCCCCAAAACCTTGTATTTACTAAAATTCAGTGTATCTGATGATTCTATGCCCTAATCAATCGATTTCCATCGATACATCACGCAGAATATGTATCCGTGATGTTCTTACAAATCGTTCGTTTCAGACCGTGAAACGGCCAAATATGATGTAAAAACTGTTTCTCTCGCCTTCAAACGCTTCAAAATGCTATTTCTAAGCGAAATACATGTGATTTGAGTGTTTTACAGTAACTTCCACGAAACTTTAGCTGTCCCGGCGAGGGCACCACGGACGGCCCCCAAAACCTTGTATTCACTAAAATTCAGTGTATTTGATGATTCTATGCCCTAATCAATCGATTTCCGTCGATACATCACGCAGAATATGTATCCGAGATGTTCTTACAAATCGTTCGTTTCAAACAGTGGAACGGCCAAATATGATGTAAAAACTGTTTCTCTCGCCTTCAAACGCTTAAAACTGCTATTTCTAAGCGAAATATATGTGATTTGAGTGTTTTACAGTAACTTCCACGAAACTTTAGCTGTACCGGCGAGGACACCACGGAGGGCCCCCAAAACCTTGTATTCACTAAAATTCAGTGTATCTGATGAATCTATTCCCTAATCAATCGATTTCCATCGATACATCACGCAGAATATGTATCCGAGATGTTCTTACAAATCGTTCGTTTCAGACCGTGGAACGGCCAAATATGATGTAAAAACTATTTCACTCGCCTTCAAACGCTTAAAAATGCTATTTCTAAGCGAAATACATGTGATTTGAGTGTTTTACAGTAACTTCCAGGGAACTTTAGCTGTACCGGCGAGGGCACCACGGACGGCCCCCAAAACCTTGTATTCACTAAAATTCAGTGTATCTGATGATTCTATGCCCTAATCAATCGATTTCCATCCAAACATCACGCAGGATATGTATCCGAGATGTTCTTACAAATCGTTCGTTTCAGATTATGAAATGGCCAAATATGATGTAAAAACTGTTTCTCTCGCCTTCAAACGCTTCAAAATGCTATTTCTAAGCGAAATACATGTGATTTGAGTGTTTTACAGTAACTTCCACGAAACTTTAGCTGCACCGGCGAGGACAACACGGAGGGCCCCCAAAACCTTGTATTCACTAAAATTCAGTGTATCTGATGATTCTATGCCCTAATCAATCGATTTCCATCGATACATCACGCAGAATATGTATCCGAGATGTTCTTACAAATCGTTCGTTTCAGTCAGTGGAACGGCCAAATATGATGTAAAAACTGTTTCTCTCGCCTTCAAACGCTTAAAAATGCTATTTCTAAGCGAAATATATGTGATTTGAGTGTTTTACAGTAACTTCCACGGAACTTTAGCTGTCCCGGCGAGGGCACCACGGACGGCCCCCAAAACCTTGTATTCACTAAAATTCAGTGTATTTGATGATTCTATGCCCTAATCAATCGATTTCCGACGATACATCACGCAGAATATGTATCCGAGATGTTCTTACAAATCGTTCGTTTCAGTCAGTGGAACGGCCAAATATGATGTAAAAACTGTTTCTCTCGCCTTCAAACGCTTAAAAATGCTATTTCTAAGCGAAATATATGTGATTTGAGTGTTTTACAGTAACTTCCACAGAACTTTAGCTGCACCGGCGAGGGAAAAACGGAGGGCCCCCAAAACCTTGTATTTACTAAAATTCAGTGTATCTGATGATTCTATGCTCTAATCAATCGATTTCCATCGATACATCACGCAGAATATGTATCCGTGATGTTCTTACAAATCGTTCGTTTCAGACCGTGAAACGGCCAAATATGATGTAAAAACTGTTTCTCTCGCCTTCAAACGCTTCAAAATGCTATTTCTAAGCGAAATACATGTGATTTGAGTGTTTTACAGTAACTTCCACGAAACTTTAGCTGTCCCGGCGAGGGCACCACAGACGGCCCCCAAAACCTTGTATTCACTAAAATTCAGTGTATTTGATGATTCTATGCCCTAATCAATCGATTTCCGTCGATACATCACGCAGAATATGTATCCGAGTTGTTCTTACAAATCGTTCGTTTCAAACAGTGGAACGGCCAAATATGATGTAAAAACTGTTTCTCTCGCCTTCAAACGCTTCAAAATGCTATTTCTAAGCGAAATACATGTGATTTGAGTGTTTTACAGTAACTTCCACGAAACTTTAGCTGCACCGGCGAGGACACCACGGAGGGCCCCCAAAACCTTGTATTCACTAAAATTCAGTGTATCTGATGATTCTATGCCCTACTCAATCGATTTCCATCGATACATCACGCAGAATATGTATCCGAGATGTTCTTACAAATCGTTCGTTTCAGACCGTGGAACGGCCAAATATGATATAAAAACTGTTTCTCTCGCCTTAAAACGCTTCAAAATGCTATGTCTAAGCGAAATACATGTGATTTGAGTGTTTTACAGTAACTTCCACGGAACTTTAGCTGTACCGGCGAGGGCACCACGGACGGCCCCCAAACCTTGTATTTACTAAAATTCAGTGTATCTGATGATTCTGTGCCCTAATCAATCGATTTCCATCGATACATCACGCAGAATATGTATCCGAGATGTTCTTACAAATCATTCGTTTCAGACAGTGGAACGGCCAAATATGATGTAAAAACTGTTTCTCTCGCCTTCAAACGCTTAATAATGCTATTTCTAAGCGAAATACATGTGATTTGAGTGTTTTACAATAACTGCCACGGAACTTTAACTGTACCGGCGAGGGCACCACAGACGGCCCCCAAAACCTTGTATTCACTAAAATTCAGTGTATCTGATGATTCTATGCCCTAATCAATCGATTTCCATCGATACATCACGCAGAATATGTATCCGTGATGTTCTTACAAATCGTTCGTTTCAGACCGTGAAACGGCCAAATATGATGTAAAAACTGTTTCTCTCGCCTTCAAACGCTTCAAAATGCTATCTCTAAGCGAAATACATGTGATTTGAGTGTTTTACAGTAACTTCCACGAAACTTTAGCTGCACCGGCGAGAACACCATGGAGGGCCCCCAAAACATTGTATTCACTAAAATTCAGTGTATCTGATGAGTCTATGCCCTAATCAATCGATTTCCATCGATACATCACGCAGAATATGTATCCGAGATGTTCTTACAAATCGTTTGTTTCAGACCGTAAAACGGCCAAATATGATGTAAAAACTGTTTCTCTCGCCTTCAAACGCTTAAAACTGCTAATTCTAAGCGAAATACATGTGATTTGAGTGTTTTACAGTAACTTCCACGGAACTTTAGCTGTACCGGCGAGGGCACCACGGACGGCCCCCAAAACCTTGTATTCACTAAAATTCAGTGTATCTGATGATTCTATGCCCTAATCAATCGATTTCCATCGATACATCACGCAGAATATGTATCCGAGATGTTCTTACAAATCGTTTGTTTCAGACCGTGGAACGGCCAAATATGATGTAAAAACTTTTTCTCTCGCCTTCAAACGCTTAAAAATGCTATTTCTAAGCGAAATACATGTGATTTGAGTGTTTTACAGTAACTGCCACGGAACTTTAGCTGTACCGGCGAGGGCACCACGGACGGCCCCCAAAACCTTGTATTCACTAAAATTCAGTGTATCTGATGATTCTATGCCCTAATCAATCGATTTCCATCGATACATCACGCAGAATATGTATCCGAGATGTTCTTACAAATCGTTCGTTTCAAACCGTAAAACGGCCAAATATGATGTAAAAACTGTTTCTCTCGCCTTCAAACGCTTAAACCTGCTATTTCTAAGCGAAATATATGTGATTTGAGTGTTTTACAGTAACTTCCACAGAACTTTAGCTGCACCGGCGAGGGCACCACGGGCGGCCCCCAAAACCTTGTATTCACTAAAATTCAGTGTATTTGATAATTCTATGCCCTAATCAATCGATTTCCGTCGATACATCACGCAGAATATGTATCCGAGATGTTCTTACAAATCGTTCGTTTCAGACAGTGGAACGGCCAAATATGATGTAAAAACTGTTTCTCTCGCCTTCAAACGCTTAAAACTGCTATTTCTAAGCGAAATATATGTGATTTGAGTGTTTTACAGTAACTTCCACAGAACTTTAGCTGCACCGGCGAGGGAAATAAGGAGGGCCCCCAAAACCTTGTATTCACTAAAATTCAGTGTATCTGATGATTCTATGCCCTAATCAATCGATTTCCATCGATACATCACGCAGAATATGTATCCGAGATGTTCTTACAAATCGTTCGTTTCAGACGGTAAAACGGCCAAATATGATGTAAAAACTGTTTCTCTCGCCTTCAAACGCTTAAAAATGCTATTTCTAAGCGAAATACATGTGATTTGAGTGTTTTACAGTAACTGCCACGGAACTTTAGCTGTACCGGCGAGGGCACCACGGACGGCCTCCAAAACCTTGTATTCACTAAAATTCAGTGTATCTGATGATTCTATGCCCTAATCAATCGATTTCCATCGATACATCACGCAGAATATGTATCCGAGATGTTCTTACAAATCGTTCGTTTCAGACCGTGGAACGGCCAATATGATGTAAAAACTGTTTCTCTCGCCTTCAAACGCTTAAAACTGCTATTTCTAAGCGAAATATATGTGACTTGAGTGTTTTACAGTAACTTCCACAGAACTTTAGCTGCACCGGCGAGGGCAAAACGGAGGGCCCCCAAAACCATGTATTCACTAAAATTCCGTTTATCTGATGATTCTATGCCCTAATCAATCGATTTCCATCGATACATCACGCAGAATATGTATCCGAGATGTTCTTACAAATCGTTCGTTTCAGACCGTGGAACGGCCAAATATGATGTAAAAACTGTTTCTCTCGCCTTCAAACGCTTAAAAATGCTATTTCTAAGCGAAATACTTGTGATTTGAGTGTTTTACAGTAACTGCCACGGAACTTTAGCTGTACCGGCGAGGGCACCACGGACGGCCCCCAAAACCTTGTATTCACTAAAATTCAGTGTATCTGATGATTCTATGCCCTAATCAATCGATTTCCATCGATACATCACGCAGAATATGTATCCGAGATGTTCTTACAAATCGTTCGTTTCAGACCGTAAAACGGCCAAATATGATGTAAAAACTGTTTCTCTCGCCTTCAAACGCTTAAAAATGCTATTTCTAAGCGAAATACATGTGATTTGAGTGTTTTACAGTAACTGCCACGGAACTTTAGCTGTACCGGCGAGGGCACCACGGCCGGCCCCCAAAACCTTGTATTCACTAAAATTCAGTGTATCTGATGATTCTATGCCCTAATCAATCGATTTCCATCGATACATCACGCAGAATATGTATCCGAGATGTTCTTACAAATCGTTCGTTTCAGACCGTAAAACGGCCAAATATGATGTAAAAAACGTTTCTCTCGCCTTCAAACGCTTAAAACTGCTATTTCTAAGCGAAATACATGTGATTTGAGTGTTTTACAGTAACTTCCACGGAACTTTAGCTGTACCGGCGAGGGCACCACGGACGGCCCCCAAAACTTGTATTCACTAAAATTCAGTGTATCTGATGATTCTATGCCCTAATCAATCGATATCCATCGATACATTACGCAGAATATGTATCCGAGATGTTCTTACAAATCGTTCGTGTCAGACCGTGGAACGGCCAAATATGATGTAAAAACTGTTTCTCTCGCCTTCAAACGCTTCAAAATGCTATTTCTAAGCGAAATACATGTGATTTGAGTGTTTTACAGTAACTACTGCCACGGAACTTTAGCTGTACCGGCGAGGGCACCACGGACGGCCCCCAAACCCTTGTATTCACTAAAATTCAGTGTATCTGATGATTCTGTGCCCTAATCAATCGATTTCCATCGATACATCACCCAGAATATGTATCCGACATGTTCTTACAAATCGTTCGTTTCAGACCGTAAAACGGCCAAATATGATGTAAAAACTGTTTCTCTCGCTGTCACTGTGACAATATGACATTTAAGTATTAATTATTTAAGTTAGATCAAGTGATAATGTAAAATAAACAAGAATTAATAAAAATGTCGTGACAGCTGGTTGTATTTTTGAATCGTTAGTGAATTGGTTCTTCAGAGCCGGATTTACTATAATAATCATTATTAATTTAGGTAATACAACTATTACATTGGTTCTTCAGAGCCGGATTTACTATAATAATCATTATTAATTTAGGTAATACAACTATTACATTGGTCCTTCGAACCATTAAAGAACTAGCTCGTGGAGTAACAGAAAATGTCTGAAGTACGACGTAGTCAAAGATTGATAAATAAGAAACCTTCGGAGACAGTGCCGAAGAATGAGAAGAAAGAATCTGAGAAAATTTCTTTTAGGGGAACAAATGCCAACAATGTGGGCAATGGATCCCAAGATGCTGACAGCAGAAAGAAACTCTCAGCAAAATCAAGCAACAGAGATAAGGTTGAGAAAATTTCTTCTAGTAAAACGGCTAGAAGAAAAGCAGAACTTCAGGCAGAAATTAAGAAAAAAGAATTGGAACAAGAAATCTTGAAAAAACAGCAAGAAATTGAAGATTTAAAGCTAGCAATGAAACTAGTATCAAGCGAAGACGGAAGTATTATAGAATCAGAAGCTTCAAGATCTACGAAGACTTCTAAACCAGATATTTATAAATGGATGGAAGGTGAAATGCCATGGAGTCAGAATACGAAATACAAAGAAATATATTCTACTTCAACCCCTAAAACATGTCAAATAGATAACCAACACCTTATAAAAATACTATCTAGACAATCTATTCCAAAAGACCTACCTATATTTTCGGGTAATCCAACTGAATGGCCTAATTTCATATATCAATACAAAAATTCTACAGAACTTTGTGGCTATTCAAATGAAGAAAATCAGATCAGATTGCAAAAATGCCTTAAGGGTAATGCCAAAAATGTGGTACAGTCTCTTTTAATATTACCACAGAATGTGGATAAAGTGATTAGTCTTTTGGAAAACAGATTTGGCCGCCCAGAATACGTAATTCATTTACTGTTAGAAAAAATTAGAAATATACCAGTCTTGAAAGAAGATAAATTTGACATGATAGTAAAATTCTCAGACGAAGTGAAAAATTTTATAGCAACAATAGAAGTTTTTCAAGAAGATGATTATCTGCGAAATCCTTTTCTTATCCAAGAATTAGTTAATAAATTACCTACAAGTTATAAAATTAAATGGGTAGAATATATTTCAGAACAGAAAAATGTCAAGAATAAGCTAATTGAATTTTCTAATTGGCTTGACAGAAAATCAAATGCCATCTGTCAACTTCAAATGCCAAAAATTGACAGTTCGGATTATAGTAAACAGAATGACAGAAATTTGAGAAAAGGAGTTACATTAACTACTGGTCAAGTAAAGCAAAGGATTTGTATTTGCTGTAAAGAAGAACTAAAACATAAATTAAATGAATGTTCTAAATTTAAAGCAATGTCTACTACTGAAAAATGGTCATTTGTCAAACAGAATAAAATTTGTTTTTCATGTCTAATTCCCTATCACAATATTAAATCTTGTGGAAAAAAGAAACCTTGCAGTATTGGAGGTTGTGGCAAACTACATAATAAATTGTTACATTCTGAAGTTGTTCCTGAGAAAGTTGAAAGTTTAAGTTGTCACATATCAAATAACAAAATTGTATTATTGAAAATTTTACCAGTTGAAGTTTCAAATGGTTCAAAGAAGATACAAACATTCGCTCTTCTAGATGACGCATCTACAGTTACGTTAGTAGAAGAACAGTTAGCTAAAGATTTAAATTTAACAGGACGTCAAGAACCTCTCTGTTTGCAGTGGACAGATAATCAAACCAGGGAACAAGAAGATTCCCAAGTTATTTGCATGAAGATTGCTTCCGTAGATAATAATAAACAAAATTATTATTTAAGACGCGCAAGAACTGTAAGGTGTCTATCGTTACCGAAACAAACTATTGACATTAGACAAATATCATTAGAATATCCATATATCGACAGAAGAGTGAAATCAATGAAAAATGCTCAGCCATTAATTTTAATTGGACAAGATAATATGCCCTTATTATTAAGCCGAAAAACAATTATGGGATCTTGGAATGGACCTGCTATGTCAAAAACCCGACTAGGATGGGTCATTCATGGATGTTGCAGTCTTCAAAATCCAGTACTAAACAGTCAATACGTCTGTCATGTAGAATTCAAAGGAAAAGATGATTTGGATATTTTACATGATTTAGTAAAAGAACAATGGAAAATTGAAACTATGAATCTTGACAAACGAGTTATGTCCAAACAGGATTTGAAAGCTCAAAAAATTTTGGACACAACGATGCACAGAATTAAAAACAAATTTGAAACCGGACTGCTTTGGAAAGAAGATGACGTAGTTATGCCAGAAAGCAAGAATAACGCTTTAAAGAGATTATATTCTATAGAAAAGAAGATGGACAAAAGCGAAGAATTTGGGAAAGCATACTGCGAAAAAATTAAAGATATGGAAACAAAAGGATACATTTCAAAATTATCTAAAGAAAAATCTGGAGAATTTCATCACAAAATATGGTATCTACCCCATTTCGGTATAATTAACCCAAATAAAAAGAAATTGAGAATAGTTTTCGACGCTGCGAGCAAATCCAATGGAGTGTGTTTAAATGATTTCCTTCTAACAGGTCCAGATCTATATAACTCTTTGCATACTATAATAATGAACTTTCGCATTAAAAAATATGCTTTCACCGCTGATATAAAAGAAATGTTTTTACAAGTCTTAGTAAGAAAAGAAGATCGTGCAGCACAAAGAATTTTATTCAGAGGTATGGAGAGAAATAAAGAAATAGACACATATGAAATAAATGTAGTTTTCTTCGGATCAACTAGTGGACCATGTCTGGCGCAAGAGGCAAAAAATAAAAATGCTCGGGACTTCGTACAAAGTCATCCAGATGCAGCGAAAGCTATTATTGAAGACCACTATATGGATGACTATTTGGGAAATTGCAATACAATAGAAGAAGCTAAAAAACTTATAAGAGACATAATTTATGTTCATAAAATGGGTGGATTTACAATTTGCAATTGGATTGCCAATTCTGAAGAAATTTTAAGAGATACTGACAAATCTCTGTTGGCTCCTAGAGGAAAAAATCTTGAAAATAATCTACAAACACCAGAAGAAAGAATTTTAGGAGTATGGTGGAATCCTGAGAATGATACATTTTGTTTCAAAACAAATTTTCACAAAATAAATAAAGAAGTACTAGAAAATTCAAGAAGACCAACGAAAAGAGAAATGTTAAAAGTAATAATGTCGGTTTTCGACCCATTAGGATTTTTAGCAAATTATTTAATCCAAGGAAAAATTCTACTTCAAAAGGTGTGGAGGAATCGCATAAATTGGGATGATGAAATAACTGATGATGTATGTGAACACTGGGAACATTGGATAAAGAATTTGCAAAACATAGCTCGTCTAAAAATTCCAAGGCAATATTGCGAATATGATTTGGATAAAAGCATAATACAATTACATATATTCTGTGATGCTTCCGAAGGTGCATATGCTTCTGTCGCCTATCTCAGATGGCTCTTAGAAGATAATATAAAAGTTTGTTTTTTGACGGCTAAAACAAGAGTTGCTCCGTTGAAACCTATGTCAATACCAAGACTTGAACTTCAAGCTGCTCTGATTGGCTCAAGATTAGGACACAATCTAAAAAGTAATCTAAAAATGAAAATTTCTAAACTTTTCTTTTGGACTGATTCGAAAACAGTTCTACATTGGATACGTTCTGAAGCACATCGATTTAAAGTATTCGTAGCACAACGTATAGGAGAAATTCAAGAATTAACCAATGTAACAGAATGGGCTTATGTTCCATCAAAGGAAAATATAGCAGATGAAGCTACGAAATGGAAGAAAGTAGATTATTTTGACATAAAGAGTAAATGGTTTAATGGGCCTGATTTTTTGAAACAAAAAGAAGAATTTTGGCCTACAGAAAAGAAAGAAAATTTAGTTCCAAAAGTAGAAGATATTGAAAAGAAAAATGAATACTTATTTTTAATACAAGTTAAAGAAAAATTAATTACTCCAAATTCAATTCGATTTTCCAAGTGGACCAGATTGTTAAGAACTACAGGATGGTTATTCAGGTACATAAATAATTGTAGAAGACAAAATAAAAGTGGAGAATTAGATGTAGATGAAATAAAACAGGCAGAGAATTTACTTTTAAGAAAAATACAATTAGATAGTTTTCCAGAAGAAATAAGTCAACTTAAAACTAAAGGACAAATAGCGACTTCAAGTAGATTGTATAATTTAGATTGTATATTGGAAAATAATTTAATACGATTGGATGGAAGACTCAGCAAAAGTATTCAACTAAATGAGGATGCGAAAAAGCCGATAATACTAGATTCAAAACATGAAATTACTAAACTTTTGATCCAACACTTTCATGAAATGGTAAATCATCACGGACAAGAAATAGTAATAAACAAATTAAGAGAAAAATATTGGATAATTAATGTCAGGCAAGCTGTCAGAAGCTGTTGGGCGAAATGTCAAAAATGTAAAAACAGAAAATCCGTACAAAATATTCCGATTATGGGACAGCTGCCTTCCTGTCGTTTGGAACCAACAATAAGACCATTTATCAAAACAGGAGTCGATTATTTTGGACCAATCGAAATTACTGTTCGTAGAAGTCATGAAAAAAGATATGGCGTGATATTTACTTGCATGGTAACCAGAGCAATTCATTTAGAAATAGCCAATGACTTATCTACAGACGGATTTTTACACGTATTTCGACAGTTTGGTAATAGAAGAGGTTTTCCTGAAGAAATCTATAGCGATAATGGTCAAAATTTTAAAGGCGCTTGCAAAGAAATTGCAGCAAACTTAAAAGAGTTAAATCAAACTGAAATATCAAAATTTTGTTCTGTTAAAGGGATACGATGGCACTTTAACCCGCCGTACAGCCCACACATGGGTGGGACATGGGAAAGACTCATACAGTCTATAAAGAAAAATCTACATGAAGTATTAAAATCCAAATATCCATTAGAATATGTTCTGCGAACAACTTTAATAGAAATAGAAAATATTCTAAATTCCAGACCGCTGACCCATGTATCTACAGATCCAGATGATCCAGAACCACTGACACCAAATCATTTTCTTATTGGCCCATCTTATGCTTCCTTACCAGGAGCTAAAATAGACGTTGATAATATAAATTTATTATCAAAATGGAAAGCAGCACAGAAACTTGCAGATTTATTTTGGAAAAGATGGTCCAAAGAATACGTTTCAACTTTAATTCGAAGAAACAAATGGCACAGAAATCAAAGAAATGTAGAAGTAGGAGACATAGTTTTGATCATTGATCCTGAAGGTCCAAGAAACATATGGCTTAAAGGAAAGGTCGAAAAACCTTATACCGGCAGTGATGGAAAAGTAAGAGTAGTAGATTTGAAAATTGCCACAGGCGCAATTTTAAGAAGATCCGTAATCCGATTATGCATTTTAGATGTTCGGCAAAATTCTTAGTAATTGTTTTAGCACAGACTACTTAATTTAAAAGCAAAAACAATTACTAGGGGGGAGATATGTCACTGTGACAATATGACATTCAAGTATTAATTATTTAAGTTAAATCAAGTGATAATGTAAAATAAACAAGAATTAATAAAAATGTCGTGACAGCTGGTTGTATTTTTGAATCGTTAGTGAATTGGTTCTTCAGAGCCGGATTTACTATAATAATCATTATTAATTTAGGTAATACAACTATTACACTCGCCTTCAAACGCTTAAAACTGCTATATCTAAGCGAAATATATGTGATTTGAGTGTTTTACAGTAACTTCCACAGAACTTTAGCTGCACCGGCGAGGGCAAAACGGAGGGCCCCCAAAACCTTGTATTCACTAAAATTCAGTGTATCTGATGATTCTATGCCCTAATCAATCGATTTCCATCGATACATCACGCAGAATATGTATCCGAGATGTTCTTACAAATCGTTCGTTTCAGACCGTGAAACGGCCAAATATGATGTAAAAACTGTTTCTCTCACCTTCAAACGCTTCAAAATGCTATTTCTAAGCGAAATACATGTGATTTGAGTGTTTTACAGTAACTTCCACGAAACTTTAGCTGTACCGGCGAGGGCACCACGGACGGCCCCCAAAACCTTGTATTCACTAAAATTCAGTGTATCTGATGATTCTATGCCCTAATCAATCGATTTCCATCGATACATCACGCAGAATATGTATCCGAGATGTTCTTACAAATCGTTCGTTTCAGATCGGCCAAATATGATGTAAAAACTGTTTCTCTCGCCTTCAAACGCTTCAAAAGGCTATTTCTAAGCGAAATAAATGTGATTTGAGTGTTTTACAGTAACTTCCACGAAACTTTAGCTGCACCGGCGAGGACACCACGGAGGGCCCCCAAAACCTTGTATTCACTAAAATTCAGTGTATCTGATGAATCTATGCCCTAATCAATCGATTTCCATCGATACATCACGCAGAATATGTATCCGAGATGTTCTTACAAATCGTTCGTTTCAGACCGTAAAACGGCTAAATATGATGTAAAAAATTGTTTCTCTCGCCTTCAAACGCTTAAAACTGCTATTTCTAAGCGAAATATATGTGATTTGAGTGTTTTACAGTAACTTTCACAGAACGTTAGCTGCACCGGCGAGGGCAAAACGGAGGGCCCCCAAAACCTTGTATTCACTAAAATTCAGTGTATCTGATGATTCTATGCCCTAATCAATCGATTTCCATCGATACATCACGCAGAATATGTAACCGAGAAGTTCTTACAAATCGTTCGTTTCAGACCGTGAAACGGCCAAATATGATGTAAAAACTGTTTCTCTCGCCTTCAAACGCTTCAAAATGCTATTTCTAAGCGAAATACACGTGATTTGAGTGTTTTACAGTAACTGCCACGGAACTTTAGCTGTACCGGCGAGGGCACCACGGACGGCCCCCAAAACCTTGTATTCACTAAAATTCAGTGTATCTGATGATTCTATGCCCTAATCAATCGATTTCCATCGATACATCACGCAGAATATGTATCCCAGATGTTCTTACAAATCGTTCGTTTCAGATCGTGAAACGGCCAAATATGATGTAAAAACTGTTTCTCTCGCCTCCAAACGCTTAAAAATGCTATTTCTAAGCGATATACATGTGATTTGAGTGTTTTACAGTAACTGCCACGGAACTTTAGCTGTACCGGCGAGGGCACCACGGACGGCCCCCAAAACCTTGTATTCACTAAAATTCAGTGTATCTGATGAATCTATGCCCTAATCAATCGATTTCCATCGATACATCACGCAGAATATGTATCCGAGATGTTCTTACAAATCGTTCGTTTCAGACCGTGGAACGGCCAAATATGATGTATAAACTGTTTCTCTCGCCTTCAAAGGCTTCAAAATGCTATTTCTAAGCGAAATACATGTGATTTGAGTGTTTTACAGTAACTGCCACGGAACTTTAGCTGTGCCTGCGAGGGCGCCACGGACGGCCCCCAAAACCTTGTATTCACTAAAATTCAGTGTATCTGATGATTCTATGCCCTAATCGATCGATTTCCATCGATATATCACGCAGAATATGTATCCGAGATGTTCTTACAAATCGTTCGTTTCAGACCGTAAAACGGCCAAATATAATGTAAAAACTGTTTCTCTCGCCTTCAAACGCTTAAAACTGCTATTTCTAAGCGAAATATATGTGATTTGAGTGTTTTACAGTAACTTCCACAGAACTTTAGCTGCACCGGCGAGGGCAAAACGGAGGGCCCCCAAACCTTGTATTCACTAAAATTCAGTATATCTGATGATTCTATGCCCTAATCAATCGATTTCCAACGATACATCACGCAGAATATGTATCCGAGATGTTCTTACAAATCGTTCGTTTCAGACCGTGAAACGGCCAAATATGATGTAAGAACTGTTTCTCTCGCCTTCAAACGCTTAAAAATGCTATTTCTAAGCGAAATACATGTGATTTGAGTGTTTTACAGTAACTGCCACGGAACTTTAGCTGTACCGGCGAGGGCAACGGACGGCCTCCAAAACCTTGTATTCACTAAAATTCAGTGTATTTGATGATTCTATGCCCTAATCAATCGATTTCCGTCGATACATCACGCAGAATATGTATCCGAGATGTTCTTACAAATCGTTCGTTTCAGACAGTGGAACGGCCAAATATGATGTAAAAACTGTTTCTCTCGCCTTCAAACGCTTAAAACTGCTATTTCTAAGCGAAATATATGTGATTTGAGTGTTTTACAGTAACTTCCACGAAACTTTAGCTGCACCGGCGAGGACACCACGGAGGGCCCCCAAAACCTTGTATTCACTAAAATTCAGTGTATCTGATGATTCTATGCCCTAATCAATCGATTTCCATCGATACATCACGCAGAATATGTATCCGAGATGTTCTTACAAATCGTTCGTTTCAGACCGTAAAACGGCCAAATATGATGTAAAAAATGTTTCTCTCGCCTTCAAACGCTTAAAACTGCTATTTCTAAGCGAAATACATGTGATTTGAGTGTTTTACAGTAACTTCCACGGAACTTTAGCTGTACCGGCGAGGGCACCACGGACGGCCCCCAAAACCTTGTATTCACTAAAATTCAGTGTATATGATGATTCTATGCCCTAATCAATCGATTTCCGTCGATACATCACGCAGAATATGTATCCGAGATGTTCTTACAAATCGTTCGTTTCAGACAGTGGAACGGCCAAATATGATGTAAAAACTGTTTCTCTCGCCTTCAAACGCTTAAAAATGCTATTTCTAAGCGAAATATATGTGATTTGAGTGTTTTACAGTAACATCCACAGAACTTTAGCTGCACCGGCGAGGGAAAAACGGAGGGCCCCCAAAACCTTGTATTTACTAAAATTCAGTGTATCTGATGATTCTATACCCTAATCAATCGATATCCATCGATACATCACGCAGAATATGTATCCGAGATGTTCTTACAAATCGTTCGTTTCAGACCGTAAAACGGCCAAATATGATGTAAAAACTGTTTCTCTCGCCTTCAAACGCTTAAAACTCTTATTTCTAAGTGAAATATATGTGATTTGAGTGTTTTACAGTAACTTCCACAGAACTTTAGCTGCACCGACGAGGGCAAAACGGAGGGCCCCCAAAACCTTGTATTCACTAAAATTCAGTGTATCTGATGATTCTATGCCCTAATCAATCGATTTCCATCGATACATCACGCAGAATATGTATCCGAGATGTTCTTACAAATCGTTCGTTTCAGACCGTGAAACGGCCAAATATGATGTAAAAACTGTTTCTCTCGCCTTCAAACGCTTCAAAATGCTATTTCTAAGCGAAATACATGTGATTTGAGTGTTTTACAGTAACTTCCACGGAACTTTAGCTGTACCGGCGAGGGCACCACGGACGGCCCCCAAAACCTTGTATTTACTAAAATTCAGTGTATCTGATGATTCTATGCCCTAACCAATCGATTTCCATCGATACGTCACGCAGAATATGTATCCGAGATGTTCTTACAAATCATTCGTTTCAGACCGTGGAACGGCCAAATATGATGTAAAAACTGTTTCTCTCGCCTTCAAACGCTTAATAATGCTATTTCTAAGCGAAATACATGTGATTTGAGTATTTTACAGTAACTGCCACGGAACTTTAGCTGTACCGGCGAGGGCACCACGGACGGCCCCCAAAACCTTGTATTCACTAAAATTCAGTGTATCTGATGATTCTATGCCCTAATCAATCGATTTCCATCGATACATCACGCAGAATATGTATCCGAGATGTTCTTACAAATCGTTCGTTTCAGACCGTGAAACGGCCAAATATGATGTAAAAACTGTTTCTCTCGCCTTCAAACGCTTAAAAATGCTATTTCTAAGCGAAATACATGTGATTTGAGTGTTTTACAGTAACTGCCACGGAACTTTAGCTGTGCCTGCGAGGGCGCCACGGACGGCCCCCAAAACCTTGTATTCACTAAAATTCAGTGTATCTGATGATTCTATGCCCTAATCAATCGATTTCCATCGATACATCACGCAGAATATGTATCCGAGATGTTCTTACAAATCGTTCGTTTCAGACCGTAAAACGGCCAAATATAATGTAAAAACTGTTTCTCTCGCCTTCAAACGCTTAAAACTGCTATTTCTAAGCGAAATATATGTGATTTGAGTGTTTTACAGTAACTTCCACAGAACTTTAGCTGCACCGGCGAGGGCAAAACGGAGGGCCCCCAAACCTTGTATTCACTAAAATTCAGTATATCTGATGATTCTATGCCCTAATCAATCGATTTCCAACGATACATCACGCAGAATATGTATCCGAGATGTTCTTACAAATCGTTCGTTTCAGACCGTGAAACGGCCAAATATGATGTAAGAACTGTTTCTCTCGCCTTCAAACGCTTAAAAATGCTATTTCTAAGCGAAATACATGTGATTTGAGTGTTTTACAGTAACTGCCACGGAACTTTAGCTGTACCGGCGAGGGCAACGGACGGCCTCCAAAACCTTGTATTCACTAAAATTCAGTGTATTTGATGATTCTATGCCCTAATCAATCGATTTCCGTCGATACATCACGCAGAATATGTATCCGAGATGTTCTTACAAATCGTTCGTTTCAGACAGTGGAACGGCCAAATATGATGTAAAAACTGTTTCTCTCGCCTTCAAACGCTTAAAACTGCTATTTCTAAGCGAAATATATGTGATTTGAGTGTTTTACAGTAACTTCCACGAAACTTTAGCTGCACCGGCGAGGACACCACGGAGGGCCCCCAAAACCTTGTATTCACTAAAATTCAGTGTATCTGATGATTCTATGCCCTAATCAATCGATTTCCATCGATACATCACGCAGAATATGTATCCGAGATGTTCTTACAAATCGTTCGTTTCAGACCGTAAAACGGCCAAATATGATGTAAAAAATGTTTCTCTCGCCTTCAAACGCTTAAAACTGCTATTTCTAAGCGAAATACATGTGATTTGAGTGTTTTACAGTAACTTCCACGGAACTTTAGCGGTCCCGGCGAGGGCACCACGGACGGCCCCCAAAACCTTGTATTCACTAAAATTCAGTGTATATGATGATTCTATGCCCTAATCAATCGATTTCCGTCGATACATCACGCAGAATATGTATCCGAGATGTTCTTACAAATCGTTCGTTTCAGACAGTGGAACGGCCAAATATGATGTAAAAACTGTTTCTCTCGCCTTCAAACGCTTAAAAATGCTATTTCTAAGCGAAATATATGTGATTTGAGTGTTTTACAGTAACTTCCACAGAACTTTAGCTGCACCGGCGAGGGAAAAACGGAGGGCCCCCAAAACCTTGTATTTACTAAAATTCAGTGTATCTGATGATTCTATACCCTAATCAATCGATATCCATCGATACATCACGCAGAATATGTATCCGAGATGTTCTTACAAATCGTTCGTTTCAGACCGTAAAATGGCCAAATATGATGTAAAAACTGTTTCTCTCGCCTTCAAACGCTTAAAACTGTTATTTCTAAGTGAAATATATGTGATTTGAGTGTTTTACAGTAACTTCCACAGAACTTTAGCTGCACCGACGAGGGCAAAACGGAGGGCCCCCAAAACCTTGTATTCACTAAAATTCAGTGTATCTGATGATTCTATGCCCTAATCAATCGATTTCCATCGATACATCACGCAGAATATGTATCCGAGATGTTCTTACAAATCGTTCGTTTCAGACCGTGAAACGGCCAAATATGATGTAAAAACTGTTTCTCTCGCCTTCAAACGCTTCAAAATGCTATTTCTAAGCGAAGTACATGTGATTTGAGTGTTTTACAGTAACTGCCACGGAAGTTTAGCTGTACCGGCGAGGGCACCACGGACAGCCCCGAAAACCTTGTCTTCACTAAAATTCAGTGTATCTGATGATTCTATACCCTAATCAATCGATTTCCATCGATACATCACGCAGAATATGTATCCGAGATGTTCTTACAAATCGTTCGTTTCAGACCGTAAAACGGCCAAATATGATGTAAAAAATGTTTCTCTCGCCTTCAAACGCTTAAAACTGTTATTTCTAAGCGAAATATATGTGATTTGAGTGTTTTACAGTAACTTCCACAGAACTTTAGCTGCACCGACGAGGGCAAAACGGAGGGCCCCCAAAACCTTGTATTCAATAAAATTTAGTGTATCTGATGATTCTATGCCCTAATCAATCGATTTCCATCGATACATCACGCTGAATATGTATCCGAGATGTTCTTACAAATCGTTCGTTTCAGATCGTGAAACGGCCAAATATGATGTAAAAACTGTTTCTCTCACCTTCAAACGCTTCAAAATGTTATTTCTAAGCGAAATACATGTGATTTGAGTGTTTTACAGTAACTTCCACGAAACTTTAGCTGCACCGGCGAGCACACCACGGAGGGCCCCCAAAACCTTGTATTCACTAAAATTCAGTGTATCTGATGAGTCTA
The DNA here is from genome assembly GCA_951394225.1 of Harpalus rufipes. Classification (NCBI taxonomy): domain Eukaryota; kingdom Metazoa; phylum Arthropoda; class Insecta; order Coleoptera; family Carabidae; genus Harpalus; species Harpalus rufipes. Next base: position 25,733,465 of record OX596284.1, read on the forward strand.
TGCCCTAATCAATCGATTTCCATCGATACATCACGCAGAATATGTATCCGAGATCTTCTTACAAATTGTTCGTTTCAGATCGTGGAACGGCCAAATATGATGTAAAAACTGTTTCTCTCGCCTTCAAACGCTTCAAAATGCTATTTCTAAGCGAAATATATGTGATTTGAGTGTTTTACAGTAACTGCCACGGAACTTTAGCTGTACCGGCGAGGGAAAAACGGAGGGCCCCCAAAACCTTGTATTCACTAAAATTCAGTGTATCTGATGATTCTACGCCCTAATCAATCGATTTCCATCGATACAACACGCAGAATATGTATCCGAGATGTTCTTACAAATCGTTCGTTTCAGACCGTGGAACGGCCAAATATGATGTAAAAACTGTTTCTCTCGCCTTCAAACGCTTAAAAATGCTATTTCTAAGCGAAATACATGTGATTTGAGAGTTTTACAGTAACTGCCACGGAACTTTAGCTGTACCGGCGAGGGCACCACGGACGGCCCCCAAAACCTTGTATTCACTAAAATTCAGTGTATCTGATGATTCTATGCCCTAATCAATCGATTTCCATCGATACATCACGCAGAATATGTATCCGTGATGTTCTTACATATCGTTCGTTTCAGACCGTGAAACGGCCAAATATGATGTAAAAACTGTTTCTCTCGCCTTCAAACGCTTCAAAATGCTATTTCTAAGCGAAATACATGTGATTTGAGTGTTTTACAGTAACTTCCACGAAACTTTAGCTGCACCGGCGAGGACACCACGGAAGGCCCCCAAAACCTTGTATTCACTAAAATTCAGTGTATCTGATGATTCTATGCCCTAATCAATCGATTTCCATCGATACATCACGCAGAATATGTATCCGAGATGTTCTTACAAATCGTTCGTTTCAGACCGTGGAACGGCCAAATATGATGTAAAAACTGTTTCTCTCGCCTTCAAACGCTTAAAATTGCTATTTCTAAGCGAAATAGATGTGATTTGAGTGTTTTACAGTAACTTCCACGAAACTTTAGCTGTACCGGCGAGGACACCACGGAGGGCCCCCAAAACCTTGTATTCACTAAAATTCAGTGTATCTGATGAATCTATGCCCTAATCAATCGATTTCCATCGATACATCACGCAGAATATGTATCCGAGATGTTCTTACAAATCGTTCGTTTCAGACCGTGGAACGGCCAAATATGATGTAAAAACTATTTCTCTCGCCTTCAAACGCTTAAAAATGCTATTTCTAAGCGAAATACCACTTGAGTGTTTTACAGTCACTTCCACGGAACTTTAGCTGTACCGGCGAGGGCACCACGGACGGCCCCCAAAACCTTGTATTCACTAAAATTCAGTGTATCTGATGATTCTATGCCCTAATCAATCGATTTCCATCGAAACATCACGCAGAATATGTATCCGAGATGTTCTTACAAATCGTTCGTTCAAAATGCTATTTCTAAGCGAAATACATGTAATTTGAGTGTTTTACAGTAACTTCCACGAAACTTTAGCTGCACCGGCGAGGACACCACGGAGGGCCCCCAAAACCTTGTATTCACTAAATTTCAGTGTATCTGATGATTCTATGCCCTAATCAATCGATTTCCATCGATACATCACGCAGAATATGTATCCGAGATGTTCTTACAAATCGTTCGTTTCAGACCGTAAAACGGCCAAATATGATGTAAAAACTGTTTCTCTCGCCTTCAAACGCTTAAAACTGCTATTTCTAAGCGAAATATATGTGATTTGAGTGTTTTACAGTAACTTCCACAGAACTTTAGCTGCACCGGCGAGGGCAAAACTGAGGGCCCCCAAAACTTTGTATTCACTAAAATTTAGTGTATCTGATGATTCTATGCCCTAATCAATCGATTTCCATCGATACATCACGCAGAATATGTATCCGAGATGTTCTTACAAATCGTTCGTTTCAGATCGTGAAATGGCCAAATATGATGTAAAAACTGTTTCTCTCGCCTTCAAACGCTTCAAAATGCTATTTCTAAGCGAAATACATGTGATTTGAGTGTTTTACAGTAACTTCCACGAAACTTTAGCTGCACCGGCGAGGACACCACGGAGGGCCCCCAAAACCTTGTATTCACTAAAATTCAGTTTATCTGATGAGTCTATGCCCTAATCAATCGATTTCCATCGATACATCACGCAGAATATGTATCCGAGATGTTCTTACAAATCGTTCGTTTCAGACCGTAAAACGGCCAAATATGATGTAAAAAATGTTTCTCTCGCCTTCAAACGCTTAAAACTGTTATTTCTAAGCGAAATACATGTGATTTGAGTGTTTTACAGTAACTTCCACGGAACTTTAGCTGTCCCGGCGAGGGCACCACGGACGGCCCCCAAAACCTTGTATTCACTAAAATTCAGTGTATTTGATGATTCTATGCCCTAATCAATCGATTTCCGTCGATACATCACGCAGAATATGTATCCGAGATGTTCTTACAAATCGTTCGTTTCAGACAGTGGAACGGCCAAATATGATGTAAAAACTGTTTCTCTCGCCTTCAAACGCTTAAAAATGCTATTTCTAAGCGAAATATATGTGATTTGAGTATTTTACAGTAACTTCCACAGAACTTTAGCTGCACCGGCGAGGGAAAAACGGAGGGCCCCCAAAACCTTGTATTCACTAAAATTCAGTGTATCTGATGATTCTATGCCCTAATCAATCGATTTCCATCGATACATCACGCAGAATATGTATCCGAGATGTTCTTACAAATCATTCGTTTCAGACCGTGGAACGGCCAAATATGATGTAAAAACTGTTTCTCTCGCCTTCAAACGCTTAATAATGCTATTTCTAAGCGAAATACATGTGATTTGAGTGTTTTACAGTAACTGCCACGGAACTTTAGCTGTACCGGCGAGGGCACCACAGACGGCCCCCAAAACCTTGTATTCACTAAAATTCAGTGTATCTGATGATTCTATGCCCTAATCAATCGATTTCCATCGATACATCACGCAGAATATGTATCCGTGATGTTCTTACAAATCGTTCGTTTCAGACCGTGAAACGGCCAAATATGATGTAAAAACTGTTTCTCTCGCCTTCAAACGCTTAATAATGCTATTTCTAAGCGAAATACATGTGATTTGAGTGTTTTACAGTAACTGCCACGGAACTTTAGCTGTACCGGCGAGGGCACCACAGACGGCCCCCAAAACCTTGTATTCACTAAAATTCAGTGTATCTGATGATTCTATGCCCTAATCAATCGATTTCCATCGATACATCACGCAGAATATGTATCCGAGATGTTCTTACAAATCGTTTGTTTCAGACCGTTAAAACGGCCAAATATGATGTAAAAAATGTTTCTCTCGCCTTCAAACGCTTAAAACTGCTATTTCTAAGCGAAATACATGTGATTTGAGTGTTTTACAGTAACTTCCACGGAACTTTAGCTGTACCGGCGAGGGCACCACAGACGGCCCCCAAAACCTTGTATTCACTAAAATTCAGTGTATCTGATGATTCTATGCCCTAATCAATCGATTTCCATCGATACATCACGCAGAATATGTATCCGAGGTGTTCTTACAAATCGTTTGTTTCAGACCGTGGAACGGCCAAATATGATGTAAAAACTGTTTCTCTCGCCTTCAAACGCTTAAAAATGCTATTTCTAAGCGAAATACATGTGACTTGAGTGTTTTACAGTAACTGCCACGGAACTTTAGCTGTACCGGCGAGGGCACCACGGACGGCCCCCAAAACCTTGTATTCACTAAAATTCAATGTATCTGATGATTCTATGCCCTAATCAATCGATTTCCATCGATACATCACGCAGAATATGTATCCGAGATGTTCTTACAAATCGTTCGTTTCAGACCGTAAAACGGCCAAATATGATGTAAAAACTGTTTCTCTCGCCTTCAAACGCTTAAAACTGCTATTTCTAAGCGAAATATATGTGATTTGAGTGTTTTACAGTAACTTCCACAGAACTTTAGCTGCACCGGCGAGGGCAAAACGGAGAGCCCCCAAAACCTTGTATTCACTAAAATTCAGTGTATCTGATGATTCTATGCCCTAATCAATCGATTTCCATCGATACATCACGCAGAATATGTATCCGAGATGTTCTTACAAATCGTTCGTTTCAGACTGTGAAACGGCCAAATATGATGTAAAAACTGTTTCTCTCGCCTTCAAACGCTTCAAATTGCTATTTCTAAGCGAAATACATGTGATTTGAGTGTTTTACAGTAACTTCCACGGAACTTTAGCTGTACCGGCGAGGGCACCACGGACGGCCCCCAAAACCTTGTATTCACTAAAATTCAGTGTATCTGATGATTCTATGCCCTAATCAATCGATTTCCATCGATACATCACGCAGAATATGTATCCGAGATGTTCTTACAAATCGTTCGTGTCAGACCGTGGAACGGCCAAATATGATGTAAAAACTGTTTCTCTCGCCTTCAAACGCTTCAAAATGCTATTTCTAAGCGAAATACATGTGATTTGAGTGTTTTACAGTAACTGCCACGGAACTTTAGCTGTACCGGCGAGGGCACCACGGACGGCCCCCAAAACCTTGTATTCACTAAAATTCAGTGTATCTGATGATTCTATGCCCTAATCAATCGATTTCCATCGATACATCACCCAGAATATGTATCCGAGATGTTTTTACAAATCGTTCGTTTCAGACCGTAAAACGGCCAAATATGATGTAAAAACTGTTTCTCTCGCCTTCAAACGCTTCAAAATGCTATTTCTAAGCGAAATACATGTTATTTGAGTGTTTTACAGTAACTTCCACGAAACTTTAGCTGCACCGGCGAGGACACCACGGAGGGCCCCCAAAATTGTGTATTCACTAAAATTCAGTGTATCTGATGATTCTATGCTCTAATCAATCGATTTCCGTCGATACATCCCGCAGAATATGTATCCGAGATGTTCTTACAAATCGTTCGTTTCAGACCGTAAAACGGCCAAATATGATGTAAAAACTGTTTCTCTCGCCTTCAAACGCTTAAAACTGCTATTTCTAAGCGAAATATATGTGATTTAAGTGTTTTACAGTAACTTCCACAGAACTTTAGCTGCACCGGCGAGGGCAAAACGTAAGGCCCCCAAAACCTTGTATTCACTAAAATTCAGTGTATCTGATGATTCTATGCCCTAATCAATCGATTTCCAACGATACATCACGCAGAATATGTATCCGAGATGTTCTTACAAAACGTTCGTTTCAGACCGTGAAACGGCCAAATATGATGTAAAAACTGTTTCTCTCGCCTTCGAACGCTTAATAATGCTATTTCTAAGCGAAATACATGTGATTTGAGTGTTTTACAGTAACTTCCACAGAACTTTAGCTGCACCGGCGAGGGCAAAACGGAGGGCCCCCAAAACCTTGTATTCACTAAAATTCAGTGTATCTGATGATTCTATGCCCTAATCAATCGATTTCCATCAATACATCACGCAGAATATGTATCCGAGATGTTCTTACAAATCGTTCGTTTCAGACCGTGGAACGGCCAAATATGATGTAAAAACTGTTTCTCTCGCCTTCAAACGCTTAAAAATGCTATTTCTAAGCGAAATACATGTGATATGAGTGTTTTACAGTAACTTCCACGGAACTTTAGCTGTACCGGCGAGGGCACCACGGACGGCCCCCAAAACCTTGTATTCACTAAAATTCAGTGTATCTGATGATTCTATGCCCTAATCAATCGATTTCCATCGAAACATCACGCAGAATATGTATCCGAGTTGTTCTTACAAATCGTTCGTTTCAGATCGTGAAATGGCCAAATATGATGTAAAAACTGCTTCTCTCGCCTTCAAACGCTTCAAAATGCTATTTCTAAGCGAAATACATGTGATTTGAGTGTTTTACAGTAACTTCCACGAAACTTTAGCTGCACCGGCGAGGACACCACGGAGGGCCCCCAAAACCTTGTATTCACTAAAATTCAGTGTATCTGATGATTCTATGCCCTAATCAATCGATTTCCGTCGATGCGTCACGCAGAATATGTTTCCGAGATGTTCTTACAAATCGTTCGTTTCAGACCGTAAAACGGCCAAATATGATGTAAAAAATGTTTCTCTCGCCTTCAAAAGCTTAAAACTGCTATTTCTAAGCGAAATACATGTGATTTGAGTGTTTTACAGTAACTTCCACGGAACTTTAGCTGTCCCGGCGAGGGCACCACGGACGGCCCCCAAAACCTTGTATTCACTAAAATTCAGTGTATATGATGATTCTATGCCCTAATCAATCGATTTCCGTCGATACATCACGCAGAATATGTATCCGAGATGTTCTTACAAATCGTTCGTTTCAGACAGTGGAACGGCCAAATATGATGTAAAAACTGTTTCTCTCGCCTTCAAACGCTTAAAAATGCTATTTCTAAGCGAAATATATGTGATTTGAGTGTTTTACAGTAACTTCCACAGAACTTTAGCTGCACCGGCGAGGGAAAAACGGAGGGCCCCCAAAACCTTGTATTCACTAAAATTCAGTGCGTCTAATGATTCTATGCCCTAATCAATCGATTTCCATCGATACATCACGCAGAATATGTATCCGAGATGTTCTTACAAATCGTTCGTTTCAGACCGTGAAACGGCCAAATATGATGTAAAAACTGTTTCTCTCGCCTTCAAACGCTTCAAAATGCTATTTCTATGCGAAATACATGTGACTTGAGTGTTTTACAGTAACTTCCACGGAACTTTAGCTGTACCGGCGAGGGCACCACGGACGGCCCCCAAAACCTTGTATTTACTAAAATTCAGTGTATCTGATGATTCTATGCCCTAATCAATCGATTTCCATCGATACATCACGCAGAATATGTATCCGAGATGTTCTTACAAATCATTCGTTTCAGACCGTGGAACGGCCAAATATGATGTAAAAACTGTTTCTCTCGCTTTCAAACGCTTAATAATGCTATTTCTAAGCGAAATACATGTGATTTGAGTGTTTTACAGTAACTGCCACGGAACTTTAGCTGTACCGGCGAGGGCACCACGGACGGCCCCCAAAACCTTGTATTCACTAAAATTCAGTGTATATGATGATCCTATGCCCTAATCAATCGATTTCCATCGATACATCACGCAGAATATGTATCCGAGATGTTCTTACAAATCGTTCGTTTCAGACCGTGAAACGGCCAAATATGATGTAAAAACTGTTTCTCTCGCCTTCAAATGCTTAAAAATGCTATTTCTAAGCGAAATACATGTGATTTGAGTGTTTTACAGTAACTTCCACGAAACTTTAGCTGCACCGGCGAGGACACCACGGAGGGCCCCCAAAACCTTGTATTCACTAAAATTCAGTGTATCTGATGATTCTATGCCCTAATGAATCGATTTCCATCGATACATCACGCAGAATATGTATCCGAGATGTTCTTACGAATCGTTCGTTTCAGACCGTGGAACGGTCAAATATGATGTAAAAACTGTTTCTCTCGCCTTCAAACGCTTAAAAATGCTTTTTCTAAGCGAAATACATGTGATTTGAGAGTTTTACAGTAACTGCCACGGAACTTTAGCTGTACCGGCGAGGGCACCACGGACGGCCCCCAAAACCTTGTATTCACTAAAATTCAGTGTATCTGATGATTCTATGCCCTAATCAATCGATTTCCATCGATACATCACGCAGAATATGTATCCGAGATGTTCTTACGAATCGTTCGTTTCAGACCGTGAAACGGCCAAATATGATGTAAAAACTGTTTCTCTCGCCTTCAAACGCTTCAAAATGCTATTTCTAAGCGAAATACATGTGATTTGAGTGTTTTACAGTAACTTCCACGAAACTTTAGCTGCACCGGCGAGGACACCACGGAGGGCCCCCAAAACCTTGTATTCACTAAAATTCAGTGTATCTGATGAGTCTATGCCCTAATCAATCGATTTCCATCGATACATCACGCAGAATATGTATCCGAGATGTTCTTACAAATCGTTTGTTTCAGACCGTAAAACGGCCAAATATGATGTAAAAAATCTGTTGTGGCCAGCACAATACCTCTCGCCACTTCCTTTT